>CM065717.1:103162386-103224886 GCA_033310375.1 Conus canariensis | reverse complement strand
CTCTATGACTTAAACATTTCCCCATTTCACTTAACTTATAATTACTCAGACGTCAATGATGCACTGTCCTCTGGTACCAAACATTCCTCACCATCATAAATAAACACGCGCCGTTACATCAAAAAAGAGTTAGGCATCCGCAGATGAACCCGTGGTTAACGCCAGAATTGCTGCAAGAAATGGTACTACGTGACCAACTCAAGGCAGCAAATTTGTTTGACGAATATAAAGAGCAGAGAAACTTTGTTTCAAACGAAGTTGAAAAAGCCAAACGAGACTACTTCAGTCAAATGATAACGGACGCAAAATCCACAGCGCCAATGTGGAGGGCAATAAACACTATTGTACGCAACAAGCGTACAGATTCACAAAATTCAAGCACAAACATCACCCCGGTGTCACACACCCATGTTTGTTAACATACACACTTGCATTCACAAACACAGTATGCTTACTTCGTACACAACATGCAATCACTCCATTCACCCAAAGGAGCACTATCACAATTGAATTGAGTTTTCTATAAAACGCTCCCTTTACTCACAAAGAAAAGGGTTTTAATTCTTCTTTGCATTTCACTGCATTTTCCAACAATTATTTCTTCTCTTCACAAGATAATTCCCCACATAGAAACAATAATACAATATTCAAAGTTTTACCAAAATTCCAACACACTCACACACATGTTACACTATCAGTTCTTATATTAAATAGTACCAATAAAGACAAGTCATCTTGACTTGTCGAGGAGCTTTCTTTCACTTGGCTGTACCACCTCTGGACCACCACAGCCTGGACTCTCACTAGGCTCGTACAGCTCAAGCCTGGACCACCACTGGACCACCACTGGACGCTGAGGGATTCTGTAACGAAACCCTAGGTCCAGGGTTAACCTCTAAAATGAATTTTATTTATTCTTTCTCTTTCTCTTATTATTCATAGCTCCTTTTTAACTCCTTCCACATTCACTCCAAGATCAATATAGAATACTCACAGAGTCTTGTTCCGCCAACCTATTCCTACCTACAGTTGGGGTACAGAAAGAAATCTTTATACAACAATATTTTATTTATTTTTCAATTCTTCTCTTTTCGCGTTCAACGTTCATCTTTCTCTTTTTCCCAAATAGCGCAATATCATCAAATCTGTATAATTATCAAACTTCTGTTATCATTACAATTACACCTTTACTGTAATTGCTTTAACCAGTTTACAACCCCAACTGGTACTCACCTTCTAGGGAATAAGCGACAAGCCTACCCTAGTAGACTTCCAGTCTACATCTACACTCTATACTCGAGTGAACTTGCCACGCCAGGCATATTACACCCACCAAGGGTTAAGCACACCCAAACCAGGGTTGCATCGGACAAACCAGTCCAATCATATAGCACACCCAACCCAGGGTTGCATAGGACAATCCTAGTCCTAACTATGTTAAACCCAACGAGGGTTACAATCAGACATCCTCCTATGTCTGTGTCCAGAGCTCCTCTGAAGTAACAATAATCTTCCACCCTTCCTCACATTGGGTGAACACACTTCACAATCCACTCAGCGTCCTACTCTTCCGCATCACTGGCGGTTGCACTCCATGAATACAAAAAAAGCATCAAACCCGTAGGTTCCATTCCACAATTGCAAAAATTACAAAATCTCTTAATTGATATGAAACTTTCCCATTCACATCACTTTTTCCTCATTCACATGACACCCCCCAACCTCCGATAAAAAAAATTTGATTCAAATTTTTTCAAAGAAGAGTATAGGAGTTTACAAAAAAAAATACACCATTGACAGTATTCTGAAAAAATACTTTCCCAAAATGACATGAGTACATGCGAACAGAAAAATGTATATTTATAAAAACATTGTTTCCAAAAAAAATTATCCAAAGCCAACATCAATGCATCAACTATCACTACCGCAAGTAATCAATATTGCACACAACAACATTCCATTACTCAAATACAAACATATAAATTCAACTTTCAACAGCAAACTTGAAAACACACACTGCTTATTACTGTCGAGACAAAATGTCAGCAATCACATTGCTGGACCCTGAAATTGGATCAACCCTGAAACTGAATTGCTGGATCGCCAAAGACCACCGCAACAATTTTCACAAAATACTTGGCTTGACTCAGTTGACAAAAGAAATCTTCCACATCAGGAATTGGTTCAGAATCAAAACAGTCAATTTATTCAAAGCCCTGTAATCAATACAAAATCTGAACCATCTGGTTTTGAAACCAGCACCACAGGAGCCGCATATGGAGAACTTGATTTTTCAATGACCCCAAGATCCAACATGACCTGTACCTCTCAATAATTTGCTTTTTTGCAAAAGGTAAAGGATACGACTTCATTCGTACAGGAACATCTGTTGTCAACCGTATTCTATGAGGTTCAACACCAACTGCAGATCCTGGTTTGTCTGTAAGTACATCTGTATAATCCTGTAGTAAACACTTTAGTTGAGTCACCTGAGATGGTTTCAAGTCCTCGTTGATCTTGACATCCTCGTATGTTTCACCTTTTAAGGATAATGTAGGCAGTTGAATAACATCATCACCAGTGTCCTGAACTACACCAACAGCAGTTTCATGAATTACAGGCACCTTGTGAAACACAGGTTTGTCAAGACGTTGCAAATGTTCTGTCACACAATCCATTGGTAACAGACATGAAATGTCACATGCCAATGCTGAAATCTTATCAGGGACAGCAACCTTGTTGATCATAACATCAGACCTGTGAAAGTACTTTTTCAACATGTTAACATGGAAAATTTTCTTCACACCATTCATATCAATTCTGTAATTGACATCAGAACATTTTTCAGTGACGACGAATGGTCCTTTCCACATCACATGCATCTTGCTCTTGTCATCTGTCAAAAGCACCAACACATTGTCACCCACACAAAACACACGATCAGCATACTTTTTATGCGTAGTTGCACTGTTATAAGCATTTTCTTGGGCAATACGACATGCATCTGCTATACGATTTTGTAAAGTAAAAACATAATCAAAAACATTTTTTTCTTCTTGAGACACATTGTCCCCAGACCATGACTTTGACAGGATGCTAATAGGTCCTTTTGGTGAACGACCAAAAAGCAACTCAAAAGGAGAGAAACCTGTGCTCTCATTTGGCAATTCCCTGTAGGCAAAAAGTATGGCTGGAATGTATCGATCCCAGTCTGATGGTCTTTCCTTAGAAACTTTCTTCAACATCATCTTGAAAGTACCATTAAATCTTTCCACGAGGCCATTCGACTGTAGATGGTATGGAGATGTAGTACATGCAGAAATTGAAAGTAACGAAATATTTCTTTCATGAGATCTGACACAAACTGAGTACCCAAGTCGGATAATATTTCATCAGGAAGTCCCATTCTGGAAAAAATAGAAAATAATGCTTCTGCCACAGAAATGGTATCAATCTTTTTCAAAGGTACAGCTTCAGGATACCTGGTAGCAACATCCATGACAGTGAGCACATAACGAAAACCAGAATTGAAAACATGAAATGGACCAACCAAATCAATACAAACACGACTGAATGGTTCAGTAATGACTGGCATTCTTTGCAAAGGTGCAAATGGTATACGACCTTTGGGAATTGTTTTCTGACAGACATCACATGATTGACAATATTTTGAAACTTGCACACTAACACCAGGCCAAAAAAATGAAGACAACACACGTTGAAGAGTACGTTTGACTCCACAATGACCCGAAAACATGGAATCATGTGCAGTATGCAAAACAGTATCACGTAAAGACATAGGAACGACAATCTGCTCCACCACCTGTTCATCTTTAGGAAAAAGACAGTATAAAAGATTATTCTTTTTTATGTACATGATATCAGTCACTTTGTCAGGTACCTCAGGAACAACTTTCTGAAACAAATGAGTCAATGTTGCATCTGTCTTTTGTAAATCACTCAAATGTTCAGGAGTCACATCCAATTTTGGGACATAGGGAACAACCAGGGGTTTTTGACCTTGCCTTTCTTTTTTCTCTTGTGAACGAGTGCTTACCATAGAAGGCACAAAAGAACCACATTGTCCTCCACAAGACGTGGAAACGCCCTTGAGATTTCCAAGAATGAGGTCTGTCACAGGATCATCAATGACACATGCTGTTATTTCACCTGTAAAATAGGGAGTACAAACATAAACACATGCCAAAGGAAATGATTCAATTTTGCCACCAAATGTACGACATTGCTGATATGTCCCGGTGTATTGTTCTTTTCCGACTAAATCTTTGCGTACACCAGCAGTAGTACACCCAGTATCCCTCAACAGTAGCACCAAACCCATTGACAGTACACGATTCAATGTGTGACACTAAAACATGCTGAGTATCTTTAGTAGTTTGCTTGGGATCTGTTGCTAAGCACACATTACCCTGTGCTAGAAAAGGACAGTCTTTCTTCTTGTGAAATATACAGGAACAGTGCCAACAACCATTGTCCGCACCAGATACTGTATTTGGTACTGTACTATGATCAATACCACCACGGTTTGAAAATTGTCCACGGCCACGAATAGCTCTAAACTGACCAGTCCGTCGAGAATTGGTATATCCTCTTGGGTAATGACTTGCATTTGGATTACCCTGTGAAAAAGTTTGTCCAGAATTATTCTCTTGCCAGTTATTATAGGAATGTACATTATTCCCGTTTGTATTCTGTCTTTGAGAAAAACTCTGGCCTCCTCTATGACCATATCTCCTGTTTGGTTGAGAACGACCCGGACCAAACTGTCTTGTTGAAGCAACATTTGCCTCAAACACATCACGGTCAGATTTCCTGGAAAAATGCTTTTCCGGATGAGCAGACCGATACTGATTTGCCAGCTTACAGATATCCTCTGCAGTTTTACAAGATCTCTCTTTTAGAAAAATAGCTAGGTCTTTGGATACGCTTTGTAAAATCTGCTCACGTAACAACAAGTCACGCAAATCAGCATATTCTCTGTGTTTGGGACAATTCAACCCAACGATCAAATAAATGACTTGTCCTAATAAGGAAAGCTGCAAATGATTCACCTTTTTCTGGACAAACTGAACAAAATTTTTCTCTAAAGCCTTCATCTGTATATTGAAACTTCTTCAAAAGTTCAGCTTTCAGTTCTTCCCATGTGAGAGAATCACGAACTGCCAAACTATGATACAGAGATAATGTGGTGCCCTTAAATAGGGAAGCAGCATACAATGTCCATTTGTCATTGCTCCAACCACATGATGAAGCATGGTTTTCAAACCTAAAAAGAAAAGAGTCTATGTCATCACGATTCTCATCAAAAGGGGGTAATTTGGGAATGTAGGAAGTCTTACCTGCACCTGAACAGGAACAGCATCAGTTTGAGAAACATTTACATTTGCAGATTGTTGAACAGCCTGTTGCTTTAACTGAAGTTCCACTCGTTTTTGTTCAAGTTCCAATCTTCTCATTTCAAGTAAATTAAGACTTTCTGTTCTTTTCATTTCAAGTTCATGCGCCCTGATTTTTTCCTCTCTCTCTATCTGTGCTTGTCTATCCTTCTTTCTCTAACTGTACTTGTCTATCCTCTTCTTTCTCTAACTGTGCTTCTGCTTGCCTAATCTTATCTTTTTCTGCCTCTGCTTTACTAAGCCTTTCTCTCTCATCTGCCTCTTTCTTCTCCTCTTTCTTTCGCTCTGAGCGCACGCTCTTCACACTGATCAATGTAGGCCATTAAAGCATCACCAGACAACTGTAATTTCTGTCCCTGGGACAAAAATCGGTTGAAACGAACCGTTTCCTCATCCTCCTTCACAAATAAGGATTGGAATTCCTCTATTTGTTGATCATCTACTGTATCAGTCATGTTGTATGAGAGTGTAGATAACGCTTAAAGAAATCTCACAGCGTGCAAATGGGGTAGAGAAATTAAGATGTGAAATAAAAACACTATTTAAAATAGAACAACAATTTAAACTTACTTGGCACTGATTACTAGCATACAGAGCTCAAAACATTCAAATTTGTAAAGAACAAAAAAAAAACAATGACGGGACAGAAAAGAATATTTTTTTTCCAGTAAAATTTGATTGAGTATGGAAATGCACCCTCACTGAAAAAAAATGTTTTATTTAAGTTAATTTAGTTGGCCAAAAAATGTGAGAAGTAAATTTAGAAATGGCTCTGAAAGACTGAATTGTGAGAAAGATTTCCGAAATACCAAGAAAAGCTAAAAATATTTTTTTTAATTATTGTTTTTAAACTAAAGTAGAGCACTGTTTTCAAAAAGGAATCCAAAAGAATGTGCCAGAAAAAAACACAAACAATTTTACAAGAAAGATTTTCAACTAAACCTTACAACATTTAAAATAAAGGGAGCATTTACACACACTAATCAGAAACCCTATTTAAAATAGCAAAAAAAAACCGCCTAAACTTGAAACTAGAGAGGAGCTTATTGTAAAAAATATCAAGAGAATTTTAATTAGAATAGAGACAGAAACCAAGAGAGGCGAAAATTTGAAAAAAGTAGGAAAAGTAAGACCGAGCAAAAGAACCCTTAGGTAGCCCACTAATTGAAACTACCACCCGTAGAACTGGAGACGGGAATACTAAGAACAAGTATACATTACATAAACAACTGACTCACACCATAAGGATAGAGAAGAGAAACAAAATTGAAAATACCACTGAAAATGAATAAATATAGCAACAATTATTCAGCAATGTAGAGAGGGGAACAAAATAGTATCTTTATAATTGTAATTTGGCAGAGTAATTATACTTCTATTTTTCTTTTTCTTTTTTTTTTTTACAAAGGGGTTCAAAACAATATTTTAGCAGCAGTACTCACTCAAAAAACTAAATCCTATTAAACTCTAACCTACATTCAAAGACGGGGGTCACCACTGTCACACACCCATGTTTGTTAACATACACTTGCATTCACAAACACAGTATGCTTACTTCGTACACAACACGCAATCACTCCATTCACCCAAAGGAGCACTATCACAATTGAATTGAGTTTTCTATAAAACGCTCCCTTTACTCACAAAGAAAAGGGTTTTAATTCTTCTTTGCATTTCACTGCATTTTCCAACAATTATTTCTTCTCTTCACAAGATAATTCCCCACATAGAAACAATAATACAATATTCAAAGTTTTACCAAAATTCCAACACACACACATGTTACACTATCAGTTCTTATATTAAATAGTACCAATAAAGACAAGTCATCTTGACTTGTCGAGGAGCTTTCTTTCACTTGGCTGTACCACCTCTGGACCACCACAGCCTGGACTCTCACTAGGCTCGTACAGCTCAAGCCTGGACCACCACTGGACCACCACTGGACGCTGAGGGATTCTGTAACGAAACCCTAGGTCCAGGGTTAACCTCTAAAATGAATTTTATTTATTCTTTCTCTTTCTCTTATTATTCATAGCTCCTTTTTAACTCCTTCCACATTCACTCCAAGATCAATATAGAATACTCACATGAGTCTTGTTCTGCCAACCTATTCCTACCTACAGTTGGGGTACAGAAAGAAATCTTTATACAATATTTTATTTATTTATTTTTCAATTCTTCTCTTTTCACGTTCAACGTTCATCTTTCTCTTTTTCCCAAATAGCGCAATATCATCAAATCTGCATAATTATCAAACTTCTGTTATTACAATTACACCTTTACTGTAATTGCTTTAACCAGTTTACAACCCCAACTGGTACTCACCTTCTAGGGAATAAGCGACAAGCCTACCCTAGTAGACTTCCAGTCTACATCTACACTCTATACTCGAGTGAACTTGCCACGCCAGGCATATTACACCCACCAAGGGTTAAGCACACCCAAACCAGGGTTGCATCGGACAAACCAGTCCAATCATATTTGCACACCCAACCCAGGGTTGCATAGGACAATCCTAGTCCTAACTATGTTAAACCCAACGAGGGTTACAATCAGACATCCTCCTATGTCTGTGTCCAGAGCTCCTCTGAAGTAACAATAATCTTCCACCCTTCCTCACATTGGGTGAACACACTTCACAATCCACTCAGCGTCCTACTCTTCCGCATCACTGGCGGTTGCACTCCATGAATACAAAAAAGCATCAAACCCGTAGGTTCCATTCCACAATTGCAAAAATTACAAAATCTCTTAATTGATATGAAACTTTCCCATTCACATCACTTTTTCCTCATTCACATGACACCCGGACAAATTTAATACCCACTTTATGTCATTATCAGATACCCTTACTCAAGCTTCACAGACTATAAGAGCACCAAATGAATATACATGCCCGACTTCCCTAATATCATTTTGCAAACAAAAACTTGGATCCAGTAACTCAGTCAAAATTCCCCTTCTTGCTGTACATGAAGTAGGTATGCACATAGCGCAATTAAAGAATAAAAAATCCATGGGTCCTGATAACATACCCACATTTCTTCTCAAACTCGCTCTACCTTACATTGTTGAGTCTCTTACATACATATAATTTATCCATTGAAACTAATGTTTTCCCTCAGGCGGTCAAAAACGCCAAAGTGATCCCCCTTCCAAAATCAAATGATTTGTCGGATCCAAATAATTTCAGACCTATATCCTTACTTTCGATTCTATCCAAACCCCTTGAAAGACGCATACACACACACGTATCTCAGTTCATGGAGAAAAACAAACTATTTCACCCACTCCAATCTGGATTCCGATCTAATCATTCCTGCCACACAGCATTATCACGAATGTGTGACTCATGGCTTTCAAATATGAACCAATCACAAATGACAGGGGTTGTCTTTCTTGACTTCAAAAAGGCGTTTGATCTTGTTGATCATTCCATTCTTCTAAAGAAACTATCTGTCTACTTGAACCATACCCTGACAATCTCATTATTCCAATCATACTTGTAGTAGAAAGAAACTCGTGGAGAGCGTGGCAGCAGAGAGTCCTCAGAAGAGAAGCCCCCTTCAAGCAAGTGTTTCGGCCCTTATCTCCTGACACTCTAGGGGGGTTGGGCCACACCCGGTTCATGACTCCGGATGTCCCTCTGCTGCCCCTTTTTTCCCATCTTGGGACGAACCATGGCTGGGATTCGAACCCATGACCCTCTGGACATGCTCATTTTCCACTTAATGACTCGCACTTTAACCACTGAGCCACAGGGACACCTGATATTTATAGGAAATTTAAGCCTTATGAAGTCCACTTTTGTTCCTCCTCGACCAGATCCAGCTTGAACACCTCTCTGCCGCTTCTGCCATTGCTTTCAGGGCTCTGGTTTTTTTCCCTCCCTGCAACTGAGAGCTGTTTCATGAGGCTGTATGCAGACGTTCCTACAAACCCCCTAGCTCCAATTTCTGCAGTGAGGACTTTGACCTGATAGCCTTCTCTCCTCAGGCTGTTTGCCAGATCAGCATACTTTTCAGTCTTGTAGATTTGAGCTGCCTCCATTCTGTTCTCATATGGCACCGTGAGCTCGATCATGATCAGCTGCTTGGTTGACTGAGAGTGGACTACTATGTCTGGAACGATAGGACTCAGTATGTGGTGCTTAATGGCAAAACTTCCGCTTCAGACTTTGTCAGACATGAAGTCCCATAGGGCTCTATACTAGGCCCCCTACTATTCTGCATCTTCATCAATGATTTACCATTGTCCGTATCAGATGAAAAGGTCACGACAGATTTATTTGCTGATGACTCGTCACTCCAAACGAATGGTAGTGATCTACAAACAATAGAAACTTCTCTCCAGGAAAGTCTAAACGACGTGTCAGACTGGTGTCATTCAAACTCAATGGTCATACACCCAGCCAAAACCAAATCTATGATTATAGCTACCCGCCAAAAACACCAGTTGACTCATCTTTGCCTAAAATTTCAGTTGAATGGCACTTCTATCGAGCAGGTAGACGAGCATCGTGTTTTAGGGTTAACGATAGATAAAGAATTGAAATGGCAATCTCATCTCAATAACGTTTGCAAGGTAGTCTCAAAACACCTTTTCCTGTTATCTCAATTAAAGCGCTACGTCAACAGTAATGTGCTTAAACTTTTCTTCATGCACACATAATGTCACGTATCAATTACGCCTCAACAGTGTGGGACGGCAGTAGTGACGTCCACCAAAAAAGGCTGAATTCTCTCCATAGACGTGCAGCAAAGCTACTCCATCCAGCTGTATCTCTAACAACAGACGAAAAACTAAAAGCGCTGAACATACTTCCTCTGAATAGGCAATTGGAATTAAACAAGGCATCATTTATGTTTACAATCTTGACAGACACTATGCCATGTTATATCAATGCCCTTTTTACAATATCGAACAGCTTTTCTGGCTCGACGAAATTCCTTCTTCCCTACCCACGCATTGATCTATACAAAACAAGCCTAGCTTACTCTGGATCATATGTCTGGAACTCACTTCCACCGAATCTACAAAACATGAATACTTTAAAACTTTTCAAGGAACATTTGCATAAACATTTTATGCCTCAGTAATTAAATTATTCAATTACAATGATTAGCGCCCATTCGCAAAGTCTTCTGTGAACCATACTTTGAATATATCGTCTAAACATAAAACCTACTCCGTTAAAATCGCTCATCCCCACTCCCACTCTGTCTACCACCCCTTTTCTCCTCCCCCTACCTACCATTCTCTCTTCCCCACCCTCCTCTGACCTCTCTCTCTGTAGTCTTGTTTGTTTGTTTGTAAGTTTCCTTCTGTTTTACCATCCCCCATCTGATTAGTGCTTTTATGAATTGTTTGCTTATCATTGTAGAATTAGATTACCATGTTGTTATGTTGAATTGTCAGTATGAATGATATGTGCTGAAATAATGTATGCATGACAAGGACAGATTGTAAGACTAGGCTTTGGCCTAAAATCTCCATCCTTGTGTATTAAAGATCAATCAATCAATCAATCTCTCTCTCTCTCTCTCTCTCTCTCTCTCTCTCTCTCTCTCTCTCTCTCTCTCTCTCTCTCTCTTGTAGTCGTAATGCGGCCTTAAGCCATAAATTTCTTTTTCGCTACAATGAGCTGGCAAAGATACAAATGGATCCGAGTTGCTGTTGAAATGTCAAAGGCCCTGCACGGAGCATTGTCTGCAGGGCACGCTGATTCATCTCTCTGTTTTCCACGCCTGTCTGGGATGACATGGATTCGCTCCAATAGCCACGCGACCCAGTGGCTTACAATCCTTTTCTCTTCAGGTCCCTAGACTATCAAAGTGCAGCAATGACTCTGCGACACTGTGGCACCAGAGATCCAGGTTAACTGCCAGATATATCTCAACGACCGGACTAGAACCGACCCGTCTCCTGCCCCCCCCCCCCCCCCCCCCCCCCCCCCCCCGCCCCCCTCACCTTCTCCCCCTTCTCCTCCTCTATGTCCAAACGTTTCAAAGGCAAGAAGGGGCTGAATCTGTGGGCCCATGGAACTTGGTAAAGAGCGCTTGATCATTGTGCTGAATGTGTGTGTGAGAGAGAGAGAGAGAGAAAGAGAGAGAGAGAGAGAGAGAGAGAGAGAGAGAGAATAGAGATACAGACGGACAGATAGACAGACAGACAGACCACAAAGAGAAATGCAGGGAGTGAGGAACGAACAAAAAGACAGAGAGAGAGGGGAGAAACAGACAGACAGACAGACAGAGACAGATATGGAGTCAGACAAAGAACAAAACAACAACAACAACAACAACAACCAAAGCGAACCAATAAATAAATCTTGACAAGGGAAACAGTAAAAGACGGAACAAACGACTTGACTTTTTAGTGCCATCGTACATCAGTGCACTTCCTAGGGTATGCTATTCAGACCCACGCTCCAAATACTTTGGCCTACATTCTCTGTGAAAACCCTGAAGAGAAACTATGTTACTGGTCTCCTTCCGCAGCTGTTGACCCACATACAACTGTACATCAAAGCATTAGTTGACAAGCTTTGCCCAATCCCCTCCCCTCAACTCCCGCACCCTTCCCCCTCCTCGTTCCTCCGTGCATGGTATCTCTGACAACTACCTTGGGCTTCTGTACACCTCTTAAAACGAAACCTCAAAAAAAGCATTTGATGCACATTCTGTGAATAATAATCCATCGCTGCATAACTCCAAGCCATTACCATTGGAACAAACTCAGCTATCACCACAAGTAGTGATCAGCCCATGCCTGCCTTTATCGTGGGAACTAACTCAGCCTATGTCATTGAATCATGCGCTGTGTGGTCTCAAAACTTAGAGGATGTGGTGTAGCGTGTGTGGACTGGTCCACTATGTCTGTAAGACCGTGTTCAGCCGTGGATAGGTGGAAGTGAGCAATAGAGCTAGGCTGGGAGGTGAGCATGTGAGCTTGGCTGGGAAGTCAGCAGTAGAGCTAGGCTGGCTAGTCAGCAGTAGAGCTAGGCTGGGAAGTGAGCAGTAGAGCTAGGCTGGCTAGTCAGAAGTAGAGGTAGGCTGGGAAGTGAGCAGTAGAGCTAGGCTGGCTAGTCAGCAGTAGAGGTAGGCTGGGATGTGAGCAGTAGAGCTAGGCTTGGAAGTGAGCAGTAGAGCTGGGAAGTGAGCAGTAGAGGTACGCTGGGATGTGAGCAGTAGAGCTGGAAAGTGAGCATTAGAGCTCGGCTGCAATGTGAGCAGTAGAGCTGGGAAGTGAGCAGTAGAGTTGGGAAGTGAGCAGTAGAGCTAGGCTGGGAAGTCAGCAGTAGAACTGGGAAGTGAGCAGTAGAGCTCGAAAGTGAGCAGTAGAGCTGGGAAGAGAGCAGTAGAGCTAGGCTGGGAAGTGAGCAGTAGAGCTGGGAAGTGAGCAGTCGAGCTGGGAAGTGAGCAGTAGAGCCAGGCTGGGAAGTGAGCAGTAGAGCTGGAAAGTGAGCAGTAGAGCCAGGCTGGGAAGTGAGCAGTAGAGCTGGAAAGTGAGCAGTAGAGCTAGGCTGGAAAGTGAGCAGTAATGCTAGGCTGGGAAGTGAGCAGTAGAGCTGGGAAGTGAGCAGTAGAGCTAGGCTGGGAAGTGAGCAGTAGAGCTAGGCTGGGAAGTGAGCAGTAGAGGTAGGCTGGGAAGTGAGCAGTAGAGCTAGGATGGGAAGTGAGCAGTAGAGCTGGAAAGTGAGCAGTAGAGCTAGGCTGGAAAGTGAGCAGTAGAGCTAGGCTGGGAAGTGAGCAGTAGAGGTAGGCTGGGAAGTGAGCAGTAGAGCTGGGAAGTGAGCAGTACAGCTAGGCTGGAAAGTGAGCAGTAGAGGTAGGCTGGGAAGTCAGCAGTAGAGGTAGGCTGGGAAGTGAGCAGTAGAGCTAGGCTGGGAAGTGAGAAGTAGAGCTGGAAAGTGAGCAGTAGAGCTAGGCTGGAAAGTGAGCAGTAGAGCTAGGCTGGGAAGTGAGCAGTAGAGGTAGGCTGGGAAGTGAGCAGTAGAGCTAGGCTGGAAAGTGAGCAGTAGAGCTAGGCTGGAAAGTGAGCAGTAGAGCTAGGCTGGAAGTCAGCGGTAGAGGTAGGCTGGGAAGTGAGCAGTAGAGCTAGGAAGTGAGCAGTAGAGCTGGGAAGTGAGCAGTAGAGCTAGGCTGGGAAGTGAGCAGTAGAGCTGGGAAGTGAGCAGTAGAGGTAGGCTGGGAAGTGAGCAGTAGAGCTAGGAAGTGAGCAGTAGAGCTGGGAAGTGAGCAGTAGAGCTAGGCTGGGAGGTGAGCAGTAGAGGTAGGCTGGAAAGTGAGCAGTAGAGCTGGAAAGTGAGCAGTAGAGCTGGGAAGTGAGCAGTAGAGCTAGGCTGGGAAGTGAGCAATAGAGGTAGGCTGGAAAGTGAGCAGTAGAGCTAGGCTGGGAAGTGAGCAGTAGAGCTGGGAAGTGAGCAGTAGAGCTAGGCTGGGAAGTGAGCAGTAGAGCTAGGAAGTGAGCAGTAGAGCTGGGAAGTGAGCAGTAGAGCTAGGCTGGGAGGTGAGCAGTAGAGGTAGGCTGAAAAGTGAGCAGTAGAGCTGGAAAGTGAGCAGTAGAGCTGGGAAGTGAGCAGTAGAGCTAGGCTGGGAAGTGAGCAATAGAGGTAGGCTGGAAAGTGAGCAGTAGAGCTAGGCTGGGAAGTGAGCAGTAGAGATGGGAAGTGAGCAGTAGAGCTAGGCTGGGAAGTGAGCAGTAGAGCTAGGCTGGGAAAGTGAGCAGTAGAGCTAGGCTGGAAAGTGAGCAGTAGAGGTAGGCTGGGAAGTGAGCAGTAGAGCTGGGACGTGAGCAGTAGAGCTGGGAAGTGAGCAGTAGAGCTGGGAAGTGAGCAGTAGAGGTAGGCTGGGAAGTGATCAGTAGAGCTAGGCTGGGAAGTCAGCAGTAGAGGTAGGCTGGGATCTGAGCAGTAGAGTTGGGAAGTGAGCAGTAGAGGGAGGCTGGGAAGTGAGCAGTAGAGGTAGGCTGGGAAGTCAGCAGTAGAGCTAGGCTGGGAAGTGAGCAGTAGAGGTAGGATGGAAAGTAAGCAGTAGAGCTAGGCTGGGAAGTGAGCAGTAGAGCTAGGCTGGGAAGTGAGCAGTAGAGCAAGGCTGGGAAGTGAGCAGTAAAGCTAGGCTGGGAAGTGACCAGTAGAGGTAGGCTGGGAAGTGAGCAGTAGAGCTAGGCTGGGAAGTGAGCAGTAGAGGTAGGCTGGGAAGTGAGCAGTAGAGCCAGGCTGGGAAGTGAGCAGTAGAGGTAGGCTGGGAAGTGAGCAGTAGAGCTAGGCTGGGAAGTGAGCAGTAGAGGTAGGCTGGGAAGTGAGCAGTAGAGCTAGGCTGGGAAGTGAGCAGTAGAGCTAGGCTGGGAAGTGAGCACTAGAGGTAGGCTGGGAGGTGTGCAGTAGAGGTAGGCTGGAAGCGAGCACTAGAGGTAGGCTGGAAAGTGAGCAGTAGAGGTAGGCTGGAAGCGAGCAGTAGAGCTAGGCTGGGAAGCGAGCAGTAGAGCTAGGCTGGGAATTGAGCGGTAGAGCTAGGCTGGAAGCGAGCAGTAGAGCTAGGCTGGAAATGAGCAGTAGAGCTAAGCTGGAAGCGAGCAGTAGAGCTGGGCTGGGAAGTGAGGAGTAGAGCTAGGCTGGGAAGTGAGCAGTAGAGCTGGGAAGTGAGCAGTAGAGCTAGCCTGGAAGCGAGTATTAGGTAGGCTGGGAAGTGAGCAATAGAGCTAGGCTGGAAGCGAGCAGTAGAGGTAGGCTGGGACGTAAGCTGTAGAGCTAGGCTGGAAGCTAGCAGTAGAGCTAGGCTGGGAAGCTAGCAGTAGAACTAGGCTGGGAAATGAGCAGTAGAGCTAGACTGGGAAGTGGGCAGTAGAGGTAGGCTAGGAAGTGAGCAGTAGAGGTAGGCTGGGAAGTGAGCAGTAGAGGTAGGCTGGGAAGTGTGCAGTAGAGCTAGGCTGGGAAGTGTGCAGTAGAGCTAGGCTGGGAAGTGAGCAGTAGAGCTAGGCTGGGAAGTCAGCAGTAGAGCCAGGCTGGGAAGTGAGCAGTAGAGCTAGGCTGGGAAGTGAGCAGTAGAACTAGGCTGGGAAGTGAGCAGTAGAACTAGGCTGGGAAGTGAGCAGTAGAGGTAGGCTGGGAAGTGAGCAGTAGAGGTAGGCTGGGAAGTGAGCAGTAGAGGTAGGCTGGGAAGTGAGCAGTAGAGGTAGGCTGGGAAGTGAGCAGTAGAGGTAGGCTGGGAAGTGAGCAGCAGAACCAGGTTGGGAAGTGAGCAGTAGAGCTAGGCTGGAACTGACCAGTGGAGCTAGGCTGGAACTGACCAGTAGATTTAGGTTGGAACTGGCCAGTAGATTTAGGTTGGGACTGACCAGTAGAGCTAGGCTGGAAGTCAGCAGTAGAGCTAGGCTGGTGAGAACTGTGATCTAAAGGTCAACACCTGCACTGTTTCTTCCCCCCGTCCCAGTTAACACAACAACAGTCCGTGTCCGCTGCTAGCCGTCAGTTACACAACAACAGTCCGTGTCCGCTGCTCAGCCGTCAGTTACAACACAACAGTCGTGTCCGCTGCTCAAGCGTCAGTTACATCAAACAACAGTCCGTGTCCGCTACTCAGCCGTCAGTTACATCAAACAACAGTCCGCGTCCGTGCTCAGCCGTCAGTTACACACAACAACAGTCCGTGTCCGCTGCTCAGCCGTCAGTTACATCAAACAACTGTCCGTGTCCGCTGCTCAGCCGTCACTTACATCAAACAACAGTCCGTGTCCGCTGCTCAGCCGTCACTTACATCAAACAACAGTCCGTGTCCGCTGCTCAGCCGTCAGTTACATACAACAACAGTCAGTGTCCGCTGCTCAGCCGTCACTTACATACAACAACAGTCCGTGTCCGCTGCTCAGCCGTCACTTACATACAACAACAGTCCGTGTCCGCTGCTCAGCCGTCAGTTACACACAACAACAGTCCGTGTCCGCTGCTCAGCCGTCATTACATACAACAACAGTCCGTGTCCGCTGCTCAGCCGTCAGTTACATACAACAACAGTCCGTGTCCGCTGCTCAGCCGTCACTTACATACAACAACAGTCCGTGTCCGCTGCTCATCCGTCAGTTACATACAACAACAGTCAGTGTCCGCTGCTCAGCCGTCACTTACATACAAACAACAGTCCGTGTCCGCTGCTCAGCCGTCACTTACATACAACAACAGTCCGTGTCCGCTGCTCAGCCGTCAGTTACATCAAACAACAGTCCGTGTCCGCTGCTCAGCTGTCACTTACATACAACAACAGTCCGTGTCCGCTGCTCAGCCGTCAGTTACACACAACAACAGTCCGTGTCCGCTGCTCAGCTGTCAGTTACATACAACAACAGTCCGTGTCCGCTGCTCAGCCGTCAGTTACACACAACAACAGTCCGTGTCCGCTGCTCATCCGTCAGTTACATACAACAACAGTCGTGTCCGCTGCTCAGCCGTCACTTACATACAACAACAGTCCGTGTCCGCTGCTCAGCCGTCACTTACATACAACAACAGTCAGTGTCCGATGCTCAGCCGTCAGTTACATACAACAACAGTCCGTGTCCGCTGCTCAGCCGTCACTTACATACAACAACAGTCAGTGTCCGCTGCTCAGCCGTCAGTTACATACAACAACAGTCAGTGTCCGCTGCTCAGCCGTCACTTACATACAACAACAGTCCGTGTCCGCTGCTCAGCCGTCAGTTACATACAACAGTCAGTGTCCGCTGCTCAGCCGTCAGTTACATACAGCAGTCAGTGTCCACTGCTCAGCCGTCAGTTACATACAACAGTCAGTGTCCGCTGATCAGCCGTCAGTTACATACAACAGTCAGTGTCCGCTGCTCAGCCGTCACTTACATACAACAGTCTGGTGTCCACTGCTCAGCCGTCAGTTACATACAACAGTCAGTGTCCACTGCTCAGCCGTCACTTACATACAACAACAGTCAGTGTCCGCTGCTCAGCCGTCAGTTACATACAACAGTCAGTGTCCGCTGCTCAGCCGTCAGTTACATACAACAAGTCAGTGTCCGCTGCTCAGCCGTCAGCTACATACAACAACAGTCAGTGTCCGCTGCTCAGCCGTCAGTTACATACAACAAGTCAGTGTCCGCTGCTCAGCCGTCAGTTACATACAACAGTCAGTGACCGCTGCTCAGCCGTCAGTATCAGATCATCTTTCTTAGATGTCAAAACAGCTGACATGCTCAAGAATCCGACCTCTATTCTTGCCACGTGATGCCTTTGCTACATTGTATACCTCTCTCTCTCTCTCTCTCTCTCTCTCTCTCTCTCTCTCTCTCTCTCTCTCTCTCTCTCTCATTGTTATAGGCCGGAGGCCTGAAACATTAAAATTGTGTTCAATTGTGTTCAGTTGTTCAATTGTGTGTTCAATTGTTCTCGCTATCTCTCTCTCTCTCTCTCTCTCTCTCTCTCTCTCTCTCTCTCTCTCTCTGTATGGTGTATGTGCGTGTGTATGTGTGTGTGTTTTTGCGCGTGTGTGCGTTTGTCTGTCCGTTTGTCTGGCTGTGTGTTTTGGGGCGTGGTATGTATGTGTCGGGAGGTGTCATACAACATGACACAGACAGACAGACAAAGCGACTACAGGCTGACTTGTCTCACACAGGATAGAGCGTTGCTCCGAAGGACGCCTTCCCTGTGTGGGATGGCTGAACAAACATGGTGTATTATTGACTCCTCCGCCCCCCCCCCCCCTCCTCCCCCGACTGAAGCAGCAAGTGTTGTACTCCCTGTGTGATCCGCTGTCCTCAGGACATAAACTGTATTGATGGCTATCGTTTGTTGACACCACAGTTTACTTGGCTATTATGTTCGCGCGCGTACCACACTTAAACACACACTCATGTGAGCGTTAGTGCACACACACACACACACACACACACACACACACACACACACACACACACACACACACACACACACACACACACGTGCATTTTGTTACATGCACATTCGTGTGTGTGTGCAAGCATGCAAGTATAAAATCACACACACAAAAGCACAGAGAGAGAGGTATGCAAGCAAGCGCTCAGAGAGAGAGAGAGACAGACAGACAGACAGACAGACAGACAGACAGACAGACAAAGCCGGGGTGGTGCTGGTATTTAGTGAGACAAGACAGCGACAATCCAACTAAGAAGACAAATAAGCTGTTTAAGTGTGCTGACAATGGCATACTTGATCTTCTGCTCATCCAATGTGGAGCGACAAATGAGTCCACACACACACACACACACACACACACACACACACACACACACACACACACACACACACACACATGCGCGCGGGCACCCACACACCCAAACACACACACACTCTCTCTCTCTCTACACACACCACACCACACACACACACCACACACACACACACACACACACACACACACACACACACACGACTGATGTACATACAGACACGAAGTCCATTTTTTATTACGTTAGAGTCAATGCGCTTACTAGGGATAGAGGACGGAGTGCGTGTGTGTGTGTGTGTGTGTGTGTGTGTGTGTGTGTGTGTGGGTGTGTGTGTGTGTGTGTGTGTCAGGCACAAGAAATATGGCCAAGCCTGACCCATCCTTTTTTTCTTTTTTTAGGACGTGTCCTTGTTTATCATGTTTACGTTGTGTATGCATTTGTACTACGCGAACTGGCGCCTTGCATGGCGTTTGTTGGAGTTAAAGAGGTCTAATTGTCTCCCCATGCGAGGCAAATTTGTCTTTCTTGTTTGCTAGTTACTACTTGTATCTCCAAACCTCATATAAGATCATCTTTCATATCAATGAAACCGAGATTATTTGAATTTATTTCTATTCCACCATGTGTTCCGTTTGGCTATGTTCCAAATTAAATGGCTTTGTCAGTCATGAATAAGTCTTAATTAAATTAATTGCACATTTCTTTAGTTGTTGTTGTGTGCTTGTTTTGGAGGCGTAGTGTGTGGGCTAGCTAGCAGCAATTGTTTCTGTTGTAGCATTTATCGTCTGCCGTGTCGCCGCAGGTGTGTGCGGACGTTAAATCACGCTTAACCGACATTTTTTTTTCGAGCATGTTTCCTTGTTTGCTCTGTGCACGTCGCGTCTGCATTTGTACAAAAGGAATGTGGGTCATCAGTGGCATGCGTTTTGGAGATAGGAGCGTGTAACTGTCTCATTACGACGGCAAAGGTTATCTTTCTTGTTTGTTAGTTATTGTTTGGATACCCAGCTAACGTTGCCTGCGCCACTGCTAGTTTGTGTGTGTGCGTGTGTGTGTGTGCGTGTGTGTGTGTGTGTGTGTGTGTGTGTGTGTGTGTGTTTTTGGCAAAGCACATCACACACTCTCTCGCATAGACTCACAAATAATGCACACTTACCATGGTCTCACATTTGCTTAAATGAAGCAGTCAATGTGAGAAACTGGACATTGACTATCTCAGTTGTTATGTTCAGTAAGTTGGCATTCCTGGGATTCTTCGAGTTCTGACAATTGGCAAACAAGGTAAACATGACGCTGCCTTCTGCATGTCCCATCCTTGAGTCTCCACGTCCTAGGTGGGTGGCCTTTGTTTCCTCCACTGCCCCATGTCATGGCTTTGAGCAGTTGTCGGGTGCTCTGAAGAATGCTGCTACCTGCTACAGCCACTGCCCCATGTCATGGCTTTGAGCAGTTGTCAGGTGCTCTGAAGAATGCTTCCACCTGCTACAGTCACTGCCCCATGTCATGGCTTTGAGCAGTTGTCAGGTGCTCTGAAGAATGCTTCCACCTGCTACAGCCACTGCCCCATGTCATGGCTTTGAGCAGTTGTCAGGTGCTCTGAAGAATGCTTCCACCTGCTACAGTCACTGCCCATGTCATGGCTTTGAGCAGTTGTCAGTGCTCTGAAGAATGCTTCCACCTGCTACAGTCACTGCCCATGTCATGGCTTTGAGCAGTTGTCAGGTGCTCTGAAGAATGCTTCCACCTGCTACAGCCACGGCTGACCTGCCTGGAAGAAAGGTCACGCATGGTTTCTGTCACTATGTCCTTTCACACACACGCGCACGCGCGCGCCACAACACACACACACACACACACACACACACCATGCGCGCAGCATACACACACACACACAAGTGCGCGCGCACACGCATGCACACACGCGCGCGCGCGCGCGCGACATGCATACGCATATGCATACGCACACACCAAACATACACGCACACGCTTAAAGGACACCACATACACTGGCACACACACATGGGCCCGTGCCCATACACCCATGCATGCACACACACACACACACACACACACACACACACACACACACACACACACACACACACACACACACACGTGTACACTCGCCACACACACATACAATGATAATACAGGCACAACCAATGTTAGGTAGGTACCCATTGTCTGACCAGCGCGTTGGGCTGATGCGTAGGTCAGACATCTGCTAAGCCACAGCCGCGAGATCCTCTTCTTCAATTCTCTTATCTTAGTCATGAATTCATTTATCCATCAGCTTTAAATCATGTGCAGTGTGGTCTCAAATCTTAGCAGATGTGGTGTAGCGTATAAGGACTAGCCCGCACGCAGTGACACCTTCTTCAACTGAAACTGAATCTGAAACTCCCAAGACCAGTGTCATTGCATCATTTTGCATCTTTCCTAACTAGAGAAGGTTGTATGGCGCAGTGTTGTTAGTCCTAATCCGTTGTCAATCACACTGAGAACACCTGCCCGGTACAGCCGTAGACATGGTGATGGTTAGTTGTTGAGAACACCTGCCCGGTACAGCCATAGAGATGGTGATGGTCAGTTAGAACACCTGTCCGGTACAGCCGTAGAGATGATGATGGTCAGTTAAAACATCTGCCCGGTACAGCCGTAGAGATGGTGATGGTCAGTTGTTGAGAACACCTGCCCGGTACAGCCGTAGAGGTGGTGATGGTCAGTTAGAACACCTGGCCAGTACAGCTGTAGAGATGGTGATGGTCAGTTGTTTCAGCTGCCATTGCTGTCATGGTGGACATGTCATTCGTGCAATTAAAACCTTTCTCAGTCTGCTTTCTGAAGGTCACCATTCTGTCAAGCCCTGAACTTAAGCAGCAAAGGCTGCCAGTTTTCTCAGTGTGTGCTCCGTTGATTGAAATTGGTGAGGATAGTTTGCCTTCTGTTTTGTTCTTGAAAGCGAGGTCCAGTGTGTGGGTTTCTGTAGGGTTGATGGACATTACAGTTTCTGACCCCTCCGAGCAGTATTGTCCAACCGCTGCTGGACTGTTGTCGGAGTATTGTCCAACTGCTGCTGGACTGTTGTCGGAGTACTGTCCAACCGCTGCTGGACTGTTGTCAGAGTATTGTCCAATCGCTGCTGGACTGTTATCGGAGTATTGTCCAACCGCTGCTGGACTGCTATCGGAGTATTGTCCAACCGCTGCTGGACTGTTATCGGAGTATTGTCCAACCGCTGCTGGACTGTTATCGGAGTATTGTCCAACCGCTGCTGGACTGTTATCGGAGTATTGTCCAACCGCTGCTGGACTGTTGTCGGAGTATTGTCCAACAGCTGCTGGACTGTCGTCGTTCTTTCTTGAGCCTCATTTGGCGTTGTAGGTCAAAGCGTCATCTGACGTCAGCACCTGAGAAATGTTTACCATTGTGTAGGTCTGCATCCCCTGATGTGTAAACATTGAGAGAGAGAGAGAGAGAGAGAGAGAGAGAGAGAGAGAGACAGACAGACAGACAGACAGACAGACAGACAGACAGACAGACGACGGACGGACGGACGGACGGACGGACGGACGGACGGACAGACGGACAGACAGACAGACAGGCAGAGAGCGTGTGAGTGCGTGTGCGTGTGTGTGTGTGTGTGTGTGTGTGTGTGTGTGTGTGTGTGTGTGTGTGTTGTTAACAGACAGAGACAGAGACATGTATGTATGTATGTATGTATGTATGTATGTGTCTGTCTGTCTGTCTGTCCGCTGACAGACGGGGGAATGCAGCATGACTACAAGGGGGAGTAACTGTCTCAACAGGCACGTGATGAATGGTGTCTGTGTTTGTCATCACCACATGTGCTCCTCACTCGCCCAGTTCAATGTCCGTCATCAGCTGTGACTCAGAACCAAGATCCGTAGGGCGTACTATCCTTGCTCAGAGCATGCAGCTGTCAAGTCAATGTCAAGAGAAGGACACAGCGTGTGATGTGTTGGGCTGTGCTGAGTCGTGATAGGCTGTGTTGTACTGTGTTGTAATGTGTTGTACTGTGCTGTACTGTGTTGCGTTGTACTGTGCTGTGTTGTACTGTGTTGTACTGTGCTGTGCTGTGTTGCCCTGTACTGTGTTGTTTTACTGTGTAGTAATGTGTTGTACTGTGCTGTACTGCGTTGCGTTGTACTGTGCTGTGTTGTACTGTGTTGTACTGTGCTGTACTGTGCTGTGCTATGTTGCGCTATGTTGTACTGTGTCATGTTCTGACGTGTTGTGTCGTGTTGTGTTGCTTGGGGTGCAGTCTATTGTATTTTGTTGTGGTGTGGTATTGAGTTTTGAACAGGAACTATCACGTTTTATTTTAGAAAACAATTGTGTCAGAATAGTGGAAAATATGCTGCTGTTTTCTTCTTCTGTCAATTGGCAGACTTTCAGTTGATGAAAGTGAAGAAGACAGTTCAGCCACGTTTGACGTAGTTCTTGCTTTTTGAGGCGACCACACTGCTGATTAACACATGTCTTATTCCCCGTGATGTAGACAAACTAACATGTTGCACCTACAAATTTTCAGAAAGATCGGCCAAGTACTTTCTCAGATATTCCATAAAGAAGAAAAACCATTATGGGCAGTTATAGCCGTTAGTAACGGCTATGACGGTAAACTAAAACATCGGGTATCATCCGTGACCCATAATGAACATACCTGCTAATTTTCACAAAGATCGGCCAAGTACTTTCTCAGATATTCCATAAAGAAGAAAAACCGTTATGGGCAGTTATAGCCGTTAGTAACGGCTATGACGGTAAACTAAAACATCGGGTATCATCCGTGACCCATAATGAACATACCTGCTAATTTTTCACAAAGATCGGCCAAGTACTTTCTCGGATATTCCATAAAGAAGAAAAACCGTTATGGGCAGTTATAGCCGTTAGTAACGGCTGTAACGGTAAACTAAAACATCGGGCATTATTCCTGACCCATAATGAACATGCCTGCTGATTTTCAGAAAGATCGGCCAAGTACTTTCTCAAGTATTCCATGAAGAAGAAAAACCGTTACAGGCCGTTACAGCCGTTAGTAACGGCCATAACGGGTAAACTAAAACATCAGGCATCCTCCGTGACCCATAATGAACATACCTGCTAATTTTTACAAACATCGGCCAAGTACTTTCTTAGATATTCCATGAAAAAAAACCGTTACAGGCTGTTACAGCCGTTAGTAACGGCTATAACGGTAACCTAAAACATCGGGCATCATCCGTGATCCATAATGAACATACCTGCTAATTTTCACAAAGATCGTCCTCGTACTTTCTCAGATATTCCATAAAGAAGAAAAACCGTTACAGGCCGTTACAGCCGTTAGTAACGGTTATAACGGGGTAAACTAAAACATCAGGCATCATCCGTGACCCATAATGAACATACCTGCTAATTTTCACAAAGATCGGCCAAGTACTTTCTCAGATATTCCATGAAGAAGAAAATCGTTACAGGCCGTTACAGCCGTTAGTAACGGCTATAACGGTAAACTAAAACACCGGGCATCATCCGTGACCCGTAATGAACATACCTACAAATTTTCAAAAAGATCGGCCCAGTAGGTTTTTCTGGAGCGAGTGGAACACATTTTGACCACGGACGGACGGACGGACACACACACACACACACACACACACACACACACACACACACACACACACACACACACACACACATTTCTTCGTTCCCATTCTAAAGTACTCCCTGTTCTATAAGAACTGGGAGTACAAAAAAGAAAAAGAAAAACAGAAATAAAAGTGTAAGGGCGCTTCGAAAGTAACTTGTAACATGAGCCCGTGTTTGATTGGCCCACTTAGCAGTGTACAGAGGTCTGTTCACTGGAGAAGCAAAGCACACATTCACCTGAAGACTTCAGTGTGGGCCAGGTCGACCCACAGAGCTCTGGAAAGTAGGTGCACAAGGGATGTCACTCCCCTCAAAAATGTTCCACGCTGGTAATTGAAAAGGACTGAAAACCGGAATCCATGCTGTATCATTTGAATCCATCCACCCCAGCCCTTACCCCCCCCCCTCCTCTCTCTCTCTCTCTCTCTCTCTCTCTCTCTCCTCTCTCTCTCTCTCCCTCTCTCCCCTCTCTCTCTCTCTCTCTCTCCTCCCTCTCTCTCTCTCCCTCTCTCTCTCTCCCTCTCTCTCTCATCTACATGTAATTGATTCACCTCACTTGTTTGCATGCAAACGCTTCATAAATGTACGCCCGAATACCCCAAATACAATGGTATAGGGTGAGCTAGGAAGGTGTCCTTTGTATGTAGATGGTGCAATAAAATCAATGCGCTACTGGTTCAAACTGCAAAAGCTGTCACTTGCTAGAATACCAAAACAAGCATATGAAATGGAAAATCCAAATTATTTTAATGTGCTAGAAATCGGAGTGTACAAACAAATTGGGTATCTTCGATAAAACAGTGTTTGAATACTTATGGCTTTTCTTTTGTTTAGTTAAATGGTGGAGTGAATTATGAAAAACTGTATTTACGTGAACTTAAACAACGCATGATTGACTATTATATCCAAATTGGGATAGTAATATACTTAATAGTAACAGATATTCAACATATCGTTCCTTCAAATCCTTATGGCAGCCTGAGAAATATTAGACTGATATAGAATTCCTAAATTTCGCAAAGTGTTCGTGAGATTTCGACTTGGTATTAGTGATTTGAATGTCCATCAAAGATATACACTAAACTCAAAAAAACTGTCCATTCTGTCATCAAATCGAGGATGAAATACACTTCTTGATTGTTTGTCCATCCTATGAACATTTAAGAGATAAATACATTTCGCCTCATACTAGAAATGTTCATCAAGTGTCATTGCTTCTTTTACTGCAAAATGAAAAGAGAATTGTAACTCGCTCTGTAGCTACGTTCATTTTTAAAGCACTAAACGAAGAGAGGAACTGTTATCAGTTAACACAAAAATGGCAGAGTAATTTCAGGAAGAACATTTTGTTATGCAAATATTTTCTTTAATAATGTTCAGTATATGCGCCGAGCGCGTGTGTGTTGTACTTTTGTTCTTGACCTCATTGCAGATAGGTCGGTGGCCTTTGCAATTAAACTATTGGAGTTGGAGTTGGAGTCTCTCTCTCTCTCTCTCTCTCTCTCTCTCTCTCTCTCTCTCTCTCTCTCTCTCTCTCTCTCTCTCTTAAGACACATAACGTGTTGATATAAATGTTTCTTTTCAAGAAACATTTACATAAACATTTTATGTCTGAATAATTTGATTATTCGATTAAGATTATTAGCGTGCATTCGCAAAGTTTTCTGTAAACCATACTTCAGATACACCATCTAAACATACAGCCTACTCTATCAAATCGCTCGTACCCACTCCCACTCTGTCTACCATCCCTCTTCTCCTTCCCCTACCTACCAATACCCCCCCCCCCTCCTCCGACCTCTCTCTCTGTAGTTTTGTTTGTTTGCTTGTTTGTTTCCCTCGGTTTGACTACCCACCATGTCATTATTATGTTTATGAATAGTCTGCTTATCATTGTACAGTGAGTATACAGTTTTGCCATGTTGAATTGTCAATATGAATGATATGTGTTGAAATAATGTATGCATGACAAGGACAGATTGTAAGACTAGGCTTTGGCCTAAAATCTTCGTCCTTGCATATTAAGAATCAATCAATCAATCTCTCCGTCTCTCTGTCTCTGTCTCGTCTCTGTCTCTGTCTCTGTCTCTCGCTCTCTCTCTCTCCTCCCTCTCTCTCTCTCTCTCTCTCTCTCTCTCTCTGCAGATTTTCGTTGTTACAGTCAGTTGTTGTTTCTTTCTATTGACCCTTATCTCTATCACCCGGTGACCACGCACTCTGTCCTGGCAACTGTCCAGTGTCCTTGTCCAGCACTGTCGTCAGACTCCGCTGAAGTGTCCTCTTCGTCCAACATGACTTAGGACCCTGCTACCGGACATGGTGGATTCCAGAGAGAATGACCAATGACTTATTGACCTACCGCCCCCTCGCTGCATTAGAAGTCTTGGTGCCAGAAATGACTTACGACTCGTCGCTGCCTTATTGGCCACGGGGCGTGAGAGTTCTCTTCAAACCATGTTCCTTCCTCACGACACCTGCCAAGCTCGTTCAGTGACTGTTGATGAGATAAACTGGTGTGAAATAGGAGAGAGAGAGAGAGAGAGAGAGAGAGAGAGAGAGAGAGCAAACAATTCGTGGAGAGAGAGAGCAAATAGTTGGGCTTTCCAAAAGCTAAGTAGCTGTCAGATAAGCCTAAGTACCTCTTTACCGCAAGAGACAGAGATTGAGAGAGGTGACGGGAGGGGGTGGGGGTGGGGCGAGGGTAGAAGAGAGAGGGTGGGCAAAGAGACAGACAGACGAAGTCAATAATTTAGCTGAGAGAGAGGCCCAGGTACTTGTGTATTTCAAGAGAGAGAGAGAGAGAGAGAAGGTCGCTTGAAGGACCTACTGAAGTACCAATCCCCTGGCTGGTCTTACCGGGGTCTTTTTGAACGTCGTGGGCGATTTACTCAACTTTGAGGTGTTCTCCTCAACCTCTTTATTTTGTTTTTAACTGGTGTGTCATCCAGCTTTGACCATGTCTATTCCAAGACTGGGGATGTCTTACCGAACTTAGGTGGTGTCTTGTCCAACTTTTGGGGAGCGAAGAGGGGGGGGGGGTCATTCGATTAAGATTATTAGCGTGCATTCGCAAAGTTTTCTGTAAACCATACTTCAGATACACCATCTAAACATACAGCCTACTCTATCAAATCACTCGTACCCACTCCCACTCTGTCTACCATCCCTCTTCTCCTTCCCCTACCTACCAATACCCCCCCCCCCTCCTCCGACCTCTCTCTCTGTAGTTTTGTTTGTTTGCTTGTTTGTTTCCCTCGGTTTGACTACCCACCATGTCATTATTATGTTTATGAATAGTCTGCTTATCATTGTACAGTGAGTATACAGTTTTGCCATGTTGAATTGTCAATATGAATGATATGTGTTGAAATAATGTATGCATGACAAGGACAGATTGTAAGACTAGGCTTTGGCCTAAAATCTTCGTCCTTGCATATTAAGAATCAATCAATCAATCTCTCCGTCTCTCTGTCTCTGTCTCTGTCTCTGTCTCTGTCTCTCGCTCTCTCTCTCTCCCTCCCTCTCTCTCTCTCTCTCTCTCTCTCTCTCTCTCTCTCTCTCTCTCTCTCTCTCTCGCAGATTTTCGTTGTTACAGTCAGTTGTTGTTTCTTTCTATTGACCCTTATCTCTATCACCCGGTGACCATGCACTCTGTCCTGGCAACTGTCCAGTGTCCTTGTCCAGCACTGTCGTCAGACTCCGCTGAAGTGTCCTCTTCGTCCAACATGACTTAGGACCCTGCTACCGGACATGGTGGATTCCAGAGAGAATGACCAATGACTTATTGACCTACCGCCCCCTCACTGCATTAGAAGTCTTGGTGCCAGAAATGACTTACGACTCGTCGCTGCCTTATTGGCCACGGGGCGTGAGAGTTCTCTTCAAACCATGTTCCTTCCTCACGACACCTGCCAAGCTCGTTCAGTGACTGTTGATGAGATAAACTGGTGTGAAATAGGAGAGAGAGAGAGAGAGAGAGAGAGAGAGAGAGAGAGAGAGAGAGAGAGAGAGAGCAAACAATTCGTGGAGAGAGAGAGCAAATAGTTGGGCTTTCCAAAAGCTAAGTAGCTGTCAGATAAGCCTAAGTACCTCTTTACCGCAAGAGACAGAGATTGAGAGAGGTGACGGGAGGGGGTGGGGGTGGGGGCGAGGGTAGAAGAGAGAGGGTGGGCAAAGAGACAGACAGACGAAGTCAATAATTTAGCTGAGAGAGAGGCCCAGGTACTTGTGTATTTCAAGAGAGAGAGAGAGAGAGAGAGAAGGTCGCTTGAAGGACCTACTGAAGTACCAATCCCCTGGCTGGTCTTACCAGGGTCTTTTTGAACGTCGTGGGCGATTTACTCAACTTTGAGGTGTTCTCCTCAACCTCTTTATTTTGTTTTTAACTGGTGTGTCATCCAGCTTTGACCATGTCTATTCCAAGACTGGGGATGTCTTACCAAACTTAGGTGGTGTCTTGTCCAACTTTTGGGGAGCGAAGAGGGGGGGGGGGGTCTTATGAATAGTAAGCGTGTCTTGCTGAGCTTGGAGAGCGTCTTATGTAGTACATTCAGACATAGCATGAAGACGAACATGACGTGACAAGACTGAAGACAGAGACACCTTTGAACGCTCTAACTTGCCCCCCCCCCACCCACCCCCATCCCCTCCCTGCCCTACCCCCCCCCCCCCCGCACCTTCACTTCCCCCCCCCCCCCCACCTCCTTTCCTCGCTCCTGGACCCACCTTCGTCCTACCGCCCTATCTCCTACTCTCGTTCGTCTTCTTCCCTTCCTGTCTGTCCCCTACGTCACGAGAACAAAGGGTGACGTCATAACCGGATCACAGCTCCGGGCTATACTGTGAGTCAGGTGGAGGTCACGGCAGGGAAAGGGACGTCACTTGTACAGACAGTCTACCTCGCACCTGGTGGGGCTCTCACGATGTGGCACAGGCCACACGCCAGGATCAGGACTTGGCACTAAATCACTGTATAATCCATGGCTCAGGCCACAATTAGGACTTGGCACTAAATCACTATAATCCATGGCACAGGCCACAATTAGGACTTGGCACTAAATCACTGTATAATCCATGGCACAGGACACACGCCACGATTAGGACTTTGGCACTAAATCACTGTATAATCCATGGCACAGGACACACGCCACGATTAGACTTGGCACTAAATCACTGTATAATCTATGTCAGCGTTTTGAAGCCTTCCTCAAGTTTGAGCCTGCGTTTAATGTTAGACTGATAATCGGTCAAAATAACACCTCCCACACCAATTATTTCCTTTGTTTGGATTTCCACCAATGATGTTACTTACAGTCTTCAAACACATGACCTTCCCCTTAGTTGACGTCACATCTCAGGCCTTTGCACGCACCCGTGACCCTATCTTTGCACCAGGTGGAATCCCCCCAAAGAGTCCCATTCCTTTGTGTTTTAATCTGTCTGCTTGGAGCCACTTGGCTTGTACCTTGATGGCCATGTGAAAGGAAATGAGGAAAATCAACTTTCAGACACAACAAAAACTCTCAAAACGGTGTGATTGCACCAGTCTATAAATATACGACTGCTGAAGCAAGCAAGCTTGGCGCATTCATTTTTGGTGTGCAGCCACAATTCTGGCCAGTCTGTCAGGCAATCTGTGTCTGCCATGACTTCAACGTCCTGATCCCGGCCCCTGGCTGTCTGTCTGTCTGTCTGGCTGGCTGGCTGTCTGTCTAGGTCTTCCACCTATCTGTTCATTCACTGTTGAACACCTGCGCCAAGGCTGTTGCGTACAAAAAGTGTAGTGAGTGCAATGACTTGCATGAATGAACCACTGTACAAACAGGAACAGCATACTGGCGTGTTTGTGTGTGTGTGTGGGGGGGGGGGGGGGGGGGGGGTTGGAGAGAAGAAGAGAATGATAATATACCCGTTCTAACCCACCTCATTTTATTTTGCACGCAAGCCCCCCTTTTTAACATAAATTTCTTCATTTTCTTGCCACTTTTGCCAAAAACTAACACATTTTTGTAAAAAAATTAACGCACAAAACCCCCAAAATGAAGGATTTAATGTTTTAAAGTGGGGCTTGCGTGCAAAATAAAAATGGGGTGAGTTAGAACGGGTACATTATCATTCTCTCCAGTACTTAACTTGTACTTAACAACACATTAAAAAAAACTAATTCAGTAAAAATAATGGGTCTACAGCAGGAGGTTGTGCTTTTTTTTTGCAGAAGCTGGTTCTTTTTCTTTTACTGTTTTTGTGGAGATTTGTGACTTTGTTCTAAGTATGGTTTTAGACACTTGTATGCCAAAAACCCCCTACCAACAACAACACCCCCCAATACATAATAATACATCTTATAGTTTGATTGTGTTGTTGTTGGTGACGGTGGCGGTGCTGGTGGTGATGTTGTATTACTATCTAATAATTTTTGTTTTGCTGCTTGGTTTGCTTTTTGCAGTCTATTCCATTCAGCTAGTTTACGACCGGCCTCAACACGCCCAGGATTTTTAGACTTAGTAACACTACTCACTTGTGGGACACTCCCTTGTGGGACACTCACTTGGGCATTCTGCTCCTGTGGAATCTTCTTCTCCTGATCGCTCATTTTTTTAATATGATTAAAATTAATATGATTAAAAGTAATTAATCCCATGATGAACGGACATAACAACGTCCCAAATCTATAATACATGTCACATGCAAGAGATTCTAGGGACTTGGTTAAAACCGGATCTTGTGTTAAGTCATATTTTAAATCTTCTTCTGAATCAATCGGTGCTATCTTGCCTACTAATTTAGCATATAAACTAATCATTGTCTGTCCTACTGATCTAACCATTTTTGACCCTAGCTGTGCTTCGTACCTAGCGTAATACTTCTCAACGTCTGATGTAGACAATTGCTGAATCTGTTCAACACTTAGTTCAGTGCCTAAATACTGTCTAGTTTTTCCACATGCAGCCAGAGAGTATAATCTTTCTTTATGACAGAGGTCTGGGTCTGCTGGCTCCTCACACTTTAATAGCTCGTCGCAATCCATTTTTTAAATCCTTTTTTAAACTCTTTTTAAAACAATAAAAATAATAAAACCTTTTTAAAACCATGAGTTTAACGTTGGTTAATTATGCAGTGCCTATTGTTGGTGTTATAGTTTATTCAACTCTTGTAAAATGTTTGCTAAAACCGCCCAACATGGGAAAGATAGAAGATTCACCGAAACTAGTTGTAACCGTTATTTTTAGCTCTAGCAACAAAAGATTATCTGATTAAAAAGCACATAGACAGTCTTTCATATTATGATTATTTTAATTATTTTTTTAGTTAATAAAAAACATGAGCACTGCAAAGATTATTAATACTATTTACCACTCTGCTGTAATCAGCGGTCTTAGTATAGGGTACAGTGTGTTAGCAAAAAACATGTTTAAAATGAAGCCAGCTGATTTAGGAAGGTTAGACATTGAGGATGTTGTTAAGGTTATAGTTGTAATAACTGCAGGAATTGCCTCAAAAGACTTTCTTGTTACACAGGGAATTATCCCAGAAAACATCAATGCATAGAAAGATTGACTGATTTATAAAAAAGATTAATTCTAGAAAATATTGATTTATAAAAAAGATTCATTCATTTATAAAAAGATGTCCGGATTAGTTCTGATGGTGGGAGGAGCTATTGTTAATGCATTGGCTTTCTCTGGGAGCAATTATATGTTTAGTAAACTGCGGTCTGATGAAGAAAGAGAACGCCATAACAAGGCAATGGAAGAGTTAGCTAAGGCAAAAGACGCTTACGAGAAAAGGAGAATTGCACACTTAGACTTTATTAATAAAAAGTTAAGGGAACAAGGACATGCAGAGCACACATTTACAGACGTTGATGACGCAATGAATGAATATTACTTAGTGACAGGAAAGAAGTTTCTAACATCGTCACCACCAGAACTGTCTGACTTTTATGAACCATCTGAGGATCAGAAAATGGCAGAAATAGGCTTTATTATAGGTGCTATGGGAGCAATCTTTCTTCTTGCATATTCAATCTGAAAAACATAGTTAAAGTGTAATAAAAAAAAAATTAAATAAAAATACAGTCCCTTCTTATGGACAAAATATATTATTCTCCTAGAGGGTATTGGAAAGGAAAGACTGCTATTGATAAACTGAGTAAAGCTGCTAGGGTGTCTGAATCAGAAGCAAAAAAAACTGGCTTTCAAAACCAGCGATCTGGCAAATATATCTGCCTGCCCCAAAAAGAATAATAAGGCCTCGATTTGTTAACTCAGTTCCTAATGACACCCACCAGATGGACTTGTTGTATCTTCCGTATGACAAAGTTAGAAGAAAAAAGTTTAAGTATGCTCTGACTGTTGTTGACATGGCTTCAAGGTATAAAGACGCTGAGCCTTTAACGGATAAAAGCGCAACTGCTGTGGCTGTGGCTTTACAATAAATATACATGCGAGGCCCATTAAAGTATCCTAGGATGATCCAGGTTGATGATGGAAAAGAGTTTAAAGGAGCTGTAAACCAGCTGCTTTTAAAACACCAGGTTACAGTTAAGAGAGGGATTCCAGGCAACCATCGCTCCCAGGCTCTAGTAGAAAACTTTAATAAGAATCTAGCTGAACGTCTGTTTACCTATCAATATCATAGAGACCTTATGGACAAAACACGCAACACAGAATGGGTCAGGAGATTGCCAGCAGTCTTACGCGCCATGAACAATGAAGAATTTAAAGCAACGGGCCTTAAACCGGTGAACGCGATCAAATTAAAAAAAAATTAACATTACTGAAGATGCGCGGGGCACTCAAAAACTCTTGCCGTTCGGACTAAAAGTAAGATACTTGTATGCTCCTGGAGAAGCAGAAGGTGATGTTAGAATTAGAGCCACAGACCCTATATGGAGCGTAGATGTATATGAAGTTGAAAGAATTATGAAAACAACCCCTCCTGTGTATTATTTAAGAGAAACTCTTTCTTCTAAAAAGCCTGCCCCTAAAAGATCGTTTGTTCGTGAAGAGCTGCAAGTTGTCCCACCAAACACAGTGCCTGTTAGTTAAAAAAAAAAAAAAGTATGAATGTTTATAACATATTTTTTTTGTTAAACTTTTGATTTATTTTTTAAAACTTATTTTGGGTTTAACTGATTTGCAATGTTCTGTTTGATTGCTTCAGTGTCTGCCTGTTTTGAAGTAAAAGTCTTTCTCCATTTCTTTTGAAGTTCAATTTTTGGCGTTTGTAATCATCACCGTCAGCCATGGCTCGTTTAAATTCTTCGTCTGTTACTTTTCCATCCAGTAATGTATTGCTTATGATTAGGTTTAATGAGTAAAGTTTTGCTGTTGCTAGGGCTACAATGGCAGTGTGCTTTTGTAATTTGGGCGTTAGCTTTTTTAAAACAGCACTTACAATCGTGGACATGGCACCTAAACCCAAACCAACACTCCCAAAAGCTATAGACATTGGTGCTCCAACTCCAGTAGCTAAAAGAGCAACACTAGACCCAGTGCTTAAGCTGGCTACAACTGATGAGCCGGTGATTATATAAGAAAGGACATTTAAAGCTTTAGCATATTTCTTTCTAGTAACCCTATACTTATTTAAGTCACTTTCTATTTCCTCTTCAAGCTCAGTCATGTGCTTTAATCTAAACTGTTGACCGTCTTCCATTTTAAACAAAATTATTTTTGTTTAATCTTGTACATATCTTCTTATTAACCCTTCTGGCAGCACTTCATCAACAGAGTAAAACCCAATAAAATCAACATACTTAATGAACAAAAAATCAAGTACTGTTAGTTTAGCATTGTCAACATTCACAGCGACTTTGTCGGAAGATACAAAAGTGTTTATTTGATCCCCATTTTTAGTAATAGCAATAACAAGCCTGAGAGGCCCGCCCAAGTTTTCAGACTTTATTTGTACGCCTCTGATTAACGTATGTTCTGGCAAACTAGGATCAGACTCCCTTGGAGTAATAAATAAGCGAAAAAACATCGTCATTTTTCAGGCAGTGGTTCTAGTTTTGGGTTAAATTCTAAGCCAACGGTGTCATCCCCCACTTCAGCTAAGGACTTCTTTCTCTGCAGCATATATTCAGGGCCCTGCTTAGTTATTTCAATCTGCTTTTTCTGTTGTGTTCCTGGGACTAGGCTAACAAGAAGGTGTCCTGCATTCAAAGCTTTTCTAAAATTGTTTTTCTTATCAAAGTATACATTGGGGCTTCGTAGTTCAAACTTTAAATCCCAGTTAATTTTAGGAAGCAACGCCCAGGCATTCTCTCGTTTATGAAGTTTGTATTCGTGTTTGCCAAAATCGTTTGTTCTTAGATTTCTTATCTCTTCCAGGGTAGGATATTGCTGCCGTTTTTTGTCTTCAATTTCTGTTCGTTTGTAAACGCCATCGTCGGTGTACTCAAATCCATAAACATTTCCTGGCACTCCTATTAGATCAAACTCAGTTGTGTCTGCTAGATCATTTAGCTCTACTGCAGTACACTTGGGAGCTAGTTGTGCGTTTGATTCAGGTCCTCGAGACATTCTTTTTAATATGAAAATTATAATAAACAATCTATAGTAAACAATCTATAACAAACAATCTATAATAAACAAATGTATTGAACTGGTGGGGCAGTCCGTAAGCATAGTTTAGCGTGCTTAGATTTTTCCAACTGCTCTTTTATTTTTTTAGCTCATCCTTGTCCCTTATTATATAATTTTCACTTAAACATTCTTCAAAACTATCCTTGTCCTTAGTGTAAAATAATACAACCGATTTTAACTGCGATCTAAAGTCTTTTAAGACAGCATTGTATTTTTGAGTTAAAAGCCACACAGAAACTAATGCGTGGCGGCCACTATAGGCTAGCTTTGAGAGAGTTTTTCTTTTTTTAACAATGTCTCGTTCAGCTGAACAGTCATCAATAATAAACAACGTTTCAGTTCCCTCAAATAGCCTGTAGTAATGTTCTAAACAGTCGCTTAGCTTGTCAGTAGGATCAACTAAAAATATATTCTCGTCTGTCCAAACAAACTGCCTTTCTTTGTAAGACTTGTGCTTAATGGTTGTGCAGAATATAAGAATGTACTCGTAATGAAACCTGTAGATTGTTTGTAACAAATCAAGTACGAAGACAGTTTTCCCACACCCAGTAATCCCACAAATAAGCAAACAGTGTGGGTCTTTGGGCAGAAAGTTCAAACTATCCATCTGTTTTAATAGGCTATTTCTTTCAGTCTATTTTCTTCAATGTTTAACTGAGCGTCACAAACCACAAAAGCGTGCATTTGTAACGGACCATTCTCCTCCTTTTCCTTATTAATCTGTATGAGTATGCCATCTGGCCCTACCCTTCTTCCACTTCCATGCAGTCTGTTGTCATACGTGGATCTAAAATCCAGCCATAGTCCATATTTGTTTGTTAGATAGTCTTCGAGCCTTACATTATGAAAATGAAGTTTTTTACACACAAGATTAGCTGTAGAATTCGTTTGTCTGCCTCCAACAAACAACTTTCTTATTTCATCAAAGTGTTGGTCAGGTAAAAGTCCAGCTGAATACAACTGAAAAGGCTTGCCATCTACTGTGCAAGACAACTGCTCAATTTTTGGATTGTAAAACACCTCAGATTCTCTGTGAAAAGGAGCCGGGGGTTTAGTAAACAACAGCAAAATACCCTTTAAAGACTTTAAAGAATAGCTTAAAGCTATTTCCCAGACAGTGTCTTGCTTGTTTTTAATCGCTGGACTGTGGTGTAAAACTCTTTCAAAGTAAACAACCGTCTTACTTTTATACTGGTTTAAGATTGTTCTAGCCAGTTCAGGGTTAGTAACAACGTCAAAATCAAGAGAGATGTTACTGACTGTGTATTTGGCTTGAGGATCATCTGATAAAATAACAGACCCATTTCATTGAATGTCAGTTCATAAGTAAGTCTGTTTCTTAGTGCACCTTGGTAATATGGTTGATGGGTCTTTAACAGTTCAAAATCTAGAGGAATGCAAAATCTGTTCTGAAATGCTCGTGCTACTGCCTGGTCTCCCTCGTCATCCTTTGCATCCTCAGCATTAAGCCTGTGTTTAAGGCCGTTGGGGCTCTGGATTCCTTGAAAGATTTTGTCCTTTCTTTCTGTTCTAGGCAGCCATAGGTCAGAATAGAGATTAAAAATGTCTGCGTTATTTAGCGAGAAGACTTCTCTGCCCTCCAGTTTGATTACCATTTTTTTAATGATGGCCCTACCCAAGTTAGCAACGACAGTAGCATTGATCTGCTGAATTAATATCTATTCTGAATGACAGCTTAGTAGTGCCTGGCATTATAACATCGTCAGGCCCAAGGTCACGAAATCTTACTGTTAATATTTCATTGGGCTCAACTGTTGATGATTATTTATAACACGCACAGTTTGTCTTATGCCTTTTATGCCATGGGGCTCCTTCTCTTTTCTGTATGGATCAAGGTCGCAGCCGTATGAGTTCATTTTTTATAAAACAAAAAAAAATAATATAAAAATATGGATGAAGATTTTGACGCGATTGATCCTATTGTAGAAGATGAAACAGAACTAGGCCCTTCATTGCAAGAAGAACTTGAAGGAGCAGCAGCAGGTCAAAGGAGCAGGTTCATTAAACCAAATACGAATTCTAAATAGAATTGAATCATTATATAGCAGTATAGGGCGAGAGCAGCCAGAAGCACTTAAGGTTTCTAATTTTTTAACAGATGAAAATAATCATTTGTATGTAAGAACTAGTAAAGGAAACCTTGTACGACTTACTGCAAAACCAGACCCAACCCAGTTTTTAAGCAGGAGCACAATTCTTAGAGATCTCCCTATTGTTGACCAAAGGCTATTAAACTTTATTGACGATCTAAGGCCTGAGGCTGTTAGTCTTTTACAGACCTTGGAGCAAAGGTTGCCAACACAATCTGAAATACAAAACATACCTCTTCAAGAATTAAATCGAACAGCAGATGAACTAATAGCAGAACTTGAAACGAGTTTTAATGAGGAGACACAATTAAAAACAATTGATGATTCTCCATTGCCTATGCGTGAAAGCATGGGTCTTAATACTGCTCTACGGACAATAAGGGGTGAACTAACAAGCAATGTGGCAAAACTTGGCGAGCTAGATAGAGAGATAGAAGAAGAAAAAACTAGACTGGCTAATGCAGATGATAACAATTTAGGACGAGAAGAAAAGGCTAGAATACAGCAGAAAATACAAGATTTAATGCTAGAAAGGGCGGCCAGGTTAGAAGTGCTGTCTACTAACAGAACACAGCTAGCATCACAAACAAGCAGAATCAGAAAAAACTATAAACAGAATACTTTATGAAAATACTACGCTAGCAGAAAGAATAAGGACTCTGTTTAGAGAACAGGGGATTACAATAGTTAGTATAATGACAGCCATTGGGTTTGCTATCTCTACACTGGTTTATGCATTAACTGGCGGTGCGCCAACAGGGCCAGTAGCGCCTCCAAGCCTCAGCCTGGTAAAAGTTGGATTAGAAAACAATTACACCATCTAGCAAACTTATTAAAGAAGTTAGCTGCCAAAGCGCTTGATGCTCTGCCTGGCATAATAGGCAATGTTGTTAGTTGGGTTTTGTCTACTATAGGCAAAGTGGCTGGTTATATGGCTGACCATCTGTGGACGTTAGGGGGTCTGGCTGCTGGTTTAATTTTTAGTGAAATAAAGTATAGCCAGTCCAGTTAAAGTTAAAAACACAACAAGAGCTGTCTTTTCGCTAGTGTGTCTGTCAGGGTGAAGTATATTAACAGTGTGGTGGGCTGCTTTCTGGCTGTGGGTGCTTATAGCTGGTGGGGGTCGCTTTCTGGTTGTTCAGGACTAGATGCTTTTTTTTTAAATGGCTGGTGCGGGCCTTGTGTTTAAGCCTTGATTGTGTCCTAAGTTTGGTCGTCTCCAGCTATGAGGATTTCATTATTATAATTCTGTATCATGCCAATCTGTAGTCTAAGGTCAGAAGGCAGCATGTATAATCCATGACCCACAACAAAGTCAACCTTTGACCTAGCATGTGCAAGAACGTTTTGGTACCTTTTTATGCTGGAAGGCAAATCAACAGCAGAGTTAATAGCATCTTCTAAATTGGCTAGAAATTGTTTTCTGGCGTCAAAGCCTGTAGATTGATCCACTATGCTAGACTTGGTCTGTGCTTGTGCTCCTAATAGACACCAAACGTACGTCCGTATGGAGTCATTGAGTCTTTGCACTCCTGGCATTGTTAGGCCTTTACTTTCATCTAAGATAAATGTTGCCCAAGCATTGGGGTGTTTTTGTTCTATTGATCCCAATCTAACTTGTTTGTTTGGTTGAAAAGAGGTGTGGCCAGGCCAGTAGTCATAATTATATTCTCTATGTTACCCCACAAATACAATGTGCCTAACCCGTGATTGCGGTCTAACTTTTGTCTAAAGTCAGTTGAAGGTTTAATGTTAAATTCGTTGCAGATTCTTTCATATGCATTATTGTCCATTGAGCTGAGAAATGGATTAAACGCGTTGTCGTTGGGGAGGCGCACTTGTAGTTCAGTTAGTATGCGTCTATACTGGTAATAAACATGAAAGTTATATACTGACCTTACTAAGAGATTGGGGTGGTTTAAATGGTTTGCATATGAAACACCGCAGCCAGTGGTTGAGCAGTAAACTGCAAAATTTAACTGATTCTGGTAAAAAGCCATAGGGTGGGTTGACCATGCTGATGGCACACTTCACTCTTTATTGGAGGATTTAAATATCTAGTTAGTGGTTTACAAGTCTGACTTGGAAGCCATATAATTCATCCACTGCAATGGTTAGGACACTGAAGTCCAAAGATTTGGGCTCATAAACCCCTCCTACATTGTAAGTGGCACTTTCATTATATTTAAAAGGTTCCATTTTAAAATAGTTTTTAAAAAGGATGCACATTTATATAACTAAACAAAACACGCGTGTGTTCTTACAGTATCCAATTGACAATAGGCGCGGTGATAGTAGGGTTGCTCTTAGAGAAATTGGTTTTAAAGTTAAGTGGTTTAATATATCTGAAGAAGCTCAAGAATAACTGGATTAATATTAGTAACGAAGGGGGCAATCAAATAACTCATGAAAAAAAACCAGAAGGTTATTACAACTTTTGTTCTTTAAAAGAAGTACTTAGCGAATTTGGCATATTGTTAAAAATTAACGAAGCAAACCTCAGAATTACTATGCATTTTCCACTAGAAGAAAGAAGAGAATACACTTTTCCTAAAGGACTTGCTAAAATCTTGGGTTTCCACAGAAGTGACAGATCTTATAAATTCAGTACAAGAGAAGACATCTATCAATTTGAAGGTAATGAACCATCTGATTTTCTCGCGAACCCAATGTTGTATGTCCATTTACAAGAGTTAAAAACAGACAGTAATTTATTTGATGGTCCATCCATCTACAGTTCTAAGAGTACTACCATCAATTAAGGCGGGGTTTTGCGATTATCAGTTAAGCACATTTGGTGAAAACAGTCAATTTAAAGAATTAGTTGGAGAATCTATAAATTCAGTGTGTGTAAAAATAACTAACCAAGACGGAAAACCAGTTGTTTGTTCTGATTATTAGTAGTGCTTGAGATAGAAGAGCGTAAAAAAATAGTAAGGTCTCAGTCCCGCGGGCGTTAATTGGTTAAGTACAAGTAAAGTCAGTTATAACAAGTTAAGTTTAAGTACAAGTACAAGCATGTTAAGTACTAGTTAAGTTCTTAAGTAAAGTACTAGTTAAGTTTTCTCTAAAGCTTAAGTACAAGTAAAGTTCTTAACTTAAGTACAAGTAAAGTCAGTCAAGTTAATCTTTTAAAGTACGTTCTTAGCTTTTAAGTCAGTTCTCCAATGACCTATAGCGTATGAAAACTCAGGATCAACGTAAATTCGCTTGTTATTGTTAGAGACTAGTGATTTCTTATTAACAGCAGTTGTGTTTACTTGATGAAGAGTAGAGCGCAGATTAACATTTGTATGATGAAATACTTTGTGTTTCAAAGAGAGCCTGCTTGTATGTTATTATATTCTTTTTAAACTATTTCTTTACTTATGCCCTTAGCCTTCTTCATTACAGAAGTCTGGCTAGCAACGCTATACATCTTTGACCTCAAACCAACATATTCTTGTATAACTGTCCCTTAAGTTCGTCTTTAAACTTTCCAATTACTTTCTTGTTTACAGTTGAATGTAAAGGGCTGTCTTTTAGGGTAGTCACATGTGTCGTACCATCCATCAGCTCCTTTGGCCACTTCTGCTTCTAAGTCATTGTAAGAATCTTCGTGGGGATGTCTAGAATAAAAGAGTCAGTGTCTGTGTAAAGGACTCTGGACTCTGGATACAGCGGTTTAAAGTAGTCATACAAAAATTCAAGCATTAACAGCTTTGACAGCTCTAACACAGTAAACCCAATAAACACCGGCTTGTCCAACCTCACATTCTGTTTCTTCATCATAATGCCAACCAGGCTGTCGCTAAATCTTCTAAAGTCTTGGTAGTTAGGTTTAGAGACCAGCTTAATTGCTTGTTTTTCTTTTGTAACTAATCTTACATCTTTACGCTTGTGTGGGTTTTCCATGGTTTTGCCAAACAACTGTTGTTCATTAGTTTTAAAAAGTCTTTTTCTGAAGCGTCAGTGGCTTTAGTCCTAAGATCAGTATTCTTCATGATGTATGGCCTCATAAAGGGCTCTTGGTCAAATTCTATTATTCTGTGAACAGCAGTAAGTTTTAGTCCGTATCTTAAGTAAAACTGTAGCAGTCTGTAATGACATACGTACTTAGTCTTGTGGCGAAGATTGGGCACAAGTTTAGATGGTTCTGTAGGGGCCATTTTTAATCTTTGCTGCTAGGGTAATCTGAGTCATGCAATCGTAGTTTCTAAGTCTACCTCTAAGATTAGTCCTATTGGATGATCAGGTGTAAGAGTTGACAGCATGTATAACACAGTATTAACTTCATAAGGTCCTTTGTACATTTTAAAGTTTTTTAGTGGGAGTGTCTGGCTCATAGCCCACCCATACAGATTGTTAGCGTCTAAATACATTAAATAATTAGATGGTTTAGTTGGGTCATAGTCATCTAAGTACTTGTTGTTGGCTTTGCAGTAAGGATGTGAAGCCATGCTAATGCCTCCCCTTAGGCCGTCTTCAATCATCTGGAGTGTAGCCAGATCAGATATTAAGTCAATCTCAATGTTTGTAGACTTTAAGAATGCGTCCCAAGAAAGGCCAGGGGCAGAAATGTAATGTGATGAATCTAGGCCGTAATGTTTCATGCATGTAATCTGTAATTTTGAAAACACGTCGCCAATAAACACACGTCAGCCAATAAATATTGATCGTGATAATCGCCCATTGTTTGGCAGTGTAATTCTGTCCAGGCTTTCTGTGCGTATTCATAGTCAGAGTCGGTTATGCCTTTGCCTGTAAGACGGCTGTAAAAGTCTTCTTTATGTGGTAGGGCTGGCTCATCAAACCTGTCCCACGAGTCCATGTATTCATAAGGGTAAACGCCTTTACGTACTAAAGCTGGTCAAAATATTGTTCAGTTATTGGGAAGTCGTGTAGAGATCCTGCTAATTTATCCAAACTCCCCATCAGATGTTGAGCAGAGTCATAGAGGACAGATTGTCAATAATAAAGGTCATGTACTTTTCTGATGATTGTGCAATCAGTCAACCCTCTTACATTCAGAAGTTATTGCTTGCATGATGAAATGAGAATCATAGCCCGTAAGTTATGAAAGAAGATTGGCAATTTCCATGTCTTGGGGTCAACTTAAGCTGAAGATTACACTTGCTGTGTGCAGCCCTTCTGAATTTGCCAGTAATGTGATCATGGTCTCTTACTGTTGGGTTTTCTTTACTGTTAGGTGTTAGCTCTAAGCCGCAAACCCAACAGTGTGTAGATGATTTATACTGTTCTTGATCTTCAGGAGCCATAACAATGTCTGAGAGATTCAGTTGATTAGAAATTGATTAGAAGTTGTTTCATGTGTTGTAAAAATCGATTAGCTGCGTCGGGGCCTCTGTAAATCTCTGGTTGTGTGTGTTGGCCATCTGATCTAACAACAACAAAAGCATAAGAACAAATCTGATGGTGGGTTAATAAGGCTGTTTTTTGTTCTTCTAGTTGTTGAGGGCCGTAGTACTGTGGCAAAATCGCTTCAAAGTCAGCATAAACTACGTATGGTCTCATCTGCATTTTGTGTACGTTTTTAAAACTAACTTTAGACCCTGGTGGGGGCGTAAGAAGTTCGGTTTCACAGTCTACAAAACTTTTACAATGATTTCTGTGTTTGGCAGCTGCTTCTATAGTGGGGATTCTTACTAAACACCTTCTACAAAGATCTTGTTTAGATTTGTCCTTTGATGTATAGGCTAACAGTCTGCTAATTGATCTGATTAATACATAATGGCTCTTGGGGCCGTCTGTAAACAGTTCAAGTCTACATGCTTGTTAAGGGTTCACCTAAAGTAGGGCATTGGGAGAAATCCATAGAGGCAGTAGATTGTCTACTACAGACCATGTGTATACGTTTACGGTTATTGGTTTGTTTTGCTCTTCAAACTGGCTTAAACTGTCTATGCTTACTGGAAAGTTTATGTTATTAAAGTTCAGCTCATTTATATGTTGTTCATACTTGGTGACTCTGTTTGCATGATTTTTAACAGGATGTAAATGTGCCCAAACACACCACATGAAAACACATATTATCAGAATTTTGTATGTTTAGGACTGCTCCTTTTAACTCTAACTCTCCTGGGAGAAGAATGTAAGAATTGCCAACTATAGGATAGAACTTTGTTTTTTTAATCTGATTTCAAGGACTGTTCCTTCAGACCAGCCAGAACCGCGCAATTTTGCTTCTCACTTGCATGGTTAAACTGTGTAAGCATGTAATCAGCCCATTCAGAATTAAAGTCGTGATAGCTGATTACTTCTTTCTGTTTAGTTGAAACCCAGACTTGTATGCTACTACCATCAGGTGTTATATAATCAATCAGAATGACCAACAACACTTTTACTGGTGGGTCAATTTGAAGAGACTCTGGGATTTTAGAGATAGCATGTGCTACGCTTTCATGAACTTTTGTGGGGTTAATAATGTCCATGTCTAATTCACTAAACATATTGTCTAATTGTTTGTCACTACCTTCCAACAGCACGTTGTTGGGTAGTTTTTCAAACTCAGACTCACTTGTGGGCTTCATTTTAAAGCTGCAATATTTATGTAAATTTAAAAAAATAATGAATTAAAAATAGATGGATTCAGTGAGCATTTGTTAGTCGTAAAAATTGATCTGGATTAAAGTGAATAGTTACTCCTTCAGGGGCAGTAGAAGCAGTCAGATCAAGATCTTCAGGAGCTATTTGATCAATTAAAATGGCAAACAACTTTATAACCGGATGAGGCCAAGAATGCGGTAGTTTACTGATGGCGTTCCTTACGCTTTCCCGCATATCTATGCGCTCAAAAAGATCCGTAATTAATTCTTCAAACTCTTCTCTATCAACCCCCCACCCTCTTTCCTCCAACTCCCAAGTTCTGAATATATCAATAAGCTCTGCAACTATTCCAGGCTTCATTTTTAAACTAGATTATAAACACCAATTAAAAAAATTAAGTAAGCCGTTCCTCTTATTTGCGCAAGAATCAGAAGAGCGGAGAGAATGATAATATACCCGTTCTAACTCACCCCATTTTTATTTTGCACGCAAGCCCCACTTTAAAACATTAAATCCTTCATTTTTTTTTTTTTTTTGGGGGGGGGGGGGGGTGCGTTAATTTTTTTACAAAAAAGTGTTAGTTTTTGGCAAAAGTGGCAAGAAAATGAAAATATTTATGTTAAAAAGGGGGGTTTGCGTGCAAAATAAAATGAGGTGGGTTAGAACGGGTATATTATCATTCTCTGAAGAATGTAGCGGGAAGAGAGTGTGTGTGTGTTTGTGAAAGAGAGAGAGTGAGTGAGAGAGAGAGAGACAGACAGAGTGTGTGTGTGCGTGTGTGTGTGTGTGTGTGTGTGTGTGGTGGTGTGTGTGTGTGTGTGTGTGTGTGTGTGTGTGTGTGTGTGTGGTGTGTGGTGTGTGCGTGCGTGTGCGTGTGTGTGTGTGTGTGTGTGTGTGTGTGTGTTAGAGAGAGAGGGCGTATGTGTGTTTGTGTGTGTGTTTTGTGTGTGTATTGTCTCTGTGATGTGTGTGTGTGTGTGTGTGTGTGTGTGTGTGTGTGTGTGTGTGTGTGTGTGTGTGTTTAGAGAGAGAGAGAAATACAGAAAGAGAGAGAGAGAGATACAGAAAGAGAGAGAGAAATACACAGAGAGAGACAGAGAGCTCTTACCAGTGACAGGAACAGGCCATAGCCACACCTCTCCATGTATACAGACAGTTCACTGACTCAGCTGAGGAGCCCTGTTCGTCCTACTCCTCAACCACCGGGACAGAAGATTCTCCTCTTTGGGGTCCACGTCTGTACAGCAGAGCTAGTGGTCATCTGCATGGGCCTGGCCTTCCATGACCATGGGGACAGTCCCCACAGGCTATGGTCGTCCTGTCCACCTCGCTGTCTTGGTCCTGGGGGCCTGAGAGCGGTCCGTCAGGTCTCCCATGGAGGACGTGGTGATTGAAGTCACGTGCCTCATCTACCATCTCATCTCACCGTCAGAGGCTGCGGCGTGACCTTGCTGTGGGTGCCGCCCACGTCAGCATAGAGAGTAATGAGCTGTGTGGAAAAGGCTGCCATGTCAGCTGTGCGGATAAGGCTGCCACGTCAGCTGTGCAGATAAGGCTGCCATGTCAGCTGTGCAGATAAGGCTGCCATGTCAGCTGTGCGGATAAGGCTGCCACGTCAGCTGTGCAGATAAGGCTGCCATGTCAGCTGTGCTGATAAGGCTGCCATGTCAGCTGTGCGGATAAGGCTGCCATGTCAGCTGTGCGGATAAGGCTGCCATGTCAGCTGTGCGGATAAGGCTGCCATGTCAGCTGTGCGTGATAAGGCTGCCATGTCAGCTGTGCGGATAAGGCTGCCATGTCAGCTGTGCGGATAAGGCTGCCAAGTATGCTGTGCTGATAAGGCTGCCATGTCAGTTGCGGATAAGACTGCCATTCAGCTGTCGCATGCCTGCCAAGTAAGTTGGGGGTAAGCTGCTAGTCCAGCATAAGACTACGTTTATGTGTCGTGCTCTTGTCCAGGCTGGAATGGGGGAATGACCTAGCGTACGTCCAACATTGACAAAGGTCGGAGTGTGTGTAGGTGGAGGGGGACTGGGATGGGTTCTCGTGACAAGTGCGTAGTTTATAGCGGGGTTCTGATGGGTAGAATACGTCAACTGTGGACTATAGAGGAAGTCTTGTCGTCTACCACCCACCCATCCATTTGCATCCCCCCACTCTCACCGGCACCCCCCTCCCCCCCCCCCCCCCACACACACACACACCTCCACCCCCACCCTTCTAAACACACACCACACGCCCCGTGCTACATTTTGCTTTATAAACGCACCAACATGTTAGAGCATTTTGAGCCTTTGTTACACAAAATTAACTCTTTGGGGGCTCTCTCTTTGGGGGCTCTTCCTCGTGATGAAGGGGGCTAGAAGTACCTTGCTCTGCAAGCGGCACAACTCTGTAGCCCCGTGGATCTGTCTGGTTGGAGTGCACGCACCCTTCGCCTGTCCTCTGGTCCTTCAAGAGGGAAATAACTTGGGAAAATTACCAGGGCAGAAAAGAGGACAAAAATATGAGCCCGTTGTAGAACAGTAACGACGTTTGTGCTCATTGATAGTAGACAACAAGACTTCCACTATAGTCCACAGCTGTTCTACCCCTTCTTCTTCTTCTTCTTCATCGTCAATTCAGCGCAGGCCTCCAAGGGTGGTACAGGACTGCTCTAAAGATAGGTGAAGACAGTGCTTCTCTGGGTCCTCCCCAGCACCTTCGGGTGTTTCTTTTTCTTCTTATTATTATTATCATCATCATTATTATTACTATTATTATTATTATCATTACTATTATTATTATAATCATAAAGTAATTTTTTTTAATAAGAAAAATGATTTCTAAGGCTTCAGAATCCTCCATCTACGCAGCTGTTCGCTAACTTAAAACATGCGCATTTGGGTGTTAAACCACCCACCCACCATCCACCCCAGAGCTCCCATTCTCCCTCCCCCATTCTCTGCCCCTCTTCCTTCCCCACCCCCTCCCCCACCCACCCACCCCCTCTTCCGTCACCCACGCCGTTATTGTCTGCCTGTTGTGTGGTCTCTTCTCGCCGATCTACCGACGGTGTAAACAACCAGCGGTGGAAACATGGCTGCCCTCGACACCGCCTTGTTCGCCACTGGACGATTCAACTGTCTCCCCAACATGGTGCACCACATCTCATGTTTCGCCTAACCACGTTTTCCTCACTCATGTTTCGCCTAATCACGTTTCATCGATCTCGTTTCTTCTATCACGTTCCACCGGTCTCGTTTCGCCTCAATCACGTTCCACCAAGTCTCGTTTCGCCTCATCCGTTCACCAAGTCTCGTTTCGCCTCATCACGTTCACCAAGTCTCGTTTCGCCTCATCACGTTCACCAAGTCTCGTTTCGCCTCATCACGTTCCACCAAGTCTCGTTTCGCCTCATCACGTTCTACCAAGTCTCGTTTCGCCTCACTACGTCCACCAAGCTCGTTTCGCCTCACTACGGTCCACCAAACCTCGTTTCGCCTCATCACGTTCTACCAAGTCTCGTTTCGCCTCACTACGGTCCACCAAGCCTCGTTTCGCCTCATCACGTTCTACCAAGTCTCGTTTCGCCTCACTACGGTCCACCAAGCCTCGTTTCGCCTCACTACGGTCCACCAAACCTCGTTTCGCCTCATCACGTTCTACCAAGTCTCGTTTCGCCTCACTACGGTCCACCAAGCCTCGTTTCGCCTCATCACATTCTACCAAGTCTCGTTTCGCCTCACTACGGTCCACCAAGCCTCGTTTCGCCTCACTATGGTCCACCAAGCCTCGTTTCGCCTCACTACGGTCCACCAAGCCTCGTTTCGCCTAACCACGTTCCCCCCCCCCCCCCCCCCCCCACCCACCCTCCCATCATGCTCAGCTAACAACATTTCTTTCAACGCGTCTTTATTCACACATATCCACCATACTGCGCCCCAGATTGTCAGTGAACTGGGTTGTTGTGAAATCACTGCTTAGATCAGATGCACTGTCTCTACATTTCTTTCAACGCGTTTTATTCACACATATCCACCATACTGCGCCCCAGATTGTCAGTGAATTGGGTTGTTGTGAAATCACTGCTTAGATCAGATGCACTGTCTCTAAACAATTTCCCCATGAACGAGCATTTCGGTGAAACTGGAAACCTCCGCTCTCCAAAGCTCCGGGAGCATAGCACTGGCAAACATGCAATTCAACAAAGGACAGCAGGGGGAGGGGGGGGGACCTGGAACGTTCCTCCACCGTCACCGCCCTGAGGTAGGGAGGGGGATGGTGGATCGTAGGGAGTTGGGTGAGACGGCTAACGGCGTTTGCTTTGTAACAAAGCAAAGCGAGTATCGTCCCTTTGAGTAATTAACTCCCTTCCCTCGTTTCTTTCTCATACATATCCCAGACCAAAATGTAGCTGCACACGAAAAATAAATGCACCAAGGCCTTGCGTAAGGAATCGAGTATTTATAGACTGGCACTATTACATGTTTTTTTAGAATTTTTATTGTGTCTGAAAGTTGATTCTCCTCATTTTCTTTCACGTGTCCTTCAAGGGACAAGTCAGGCGGTTCCAAGCAGACAGACTAATATCAAAGGAATGGGACTCTTTGGGGGCTTCCAGCTGGCTCAAAGATACGGTCACGGATGAGTGCAGAGACGTGAAAAAAGATGCCAGCCAAGGGGAAGGTCATGTATTTGAAGAGTGTGAATGACGTCATCAGTGAAAATCCCCCAAAATAGGTGAAATGACTGGTGGGTGGTAATAGGTGAAATGACTGGTGGGTGGTTGGTTTGTTGATCAATTACCAGTTTCATATCTAACGCTAGCTCCAACTCATGCCAGGCCTCAAAACGCTTACATGGATTATTCAGTGATTTGGTGCAACACCCTAACTGTGGCTTGTGGCCTGTAGTCACTGCCTCCTTCATCCTACACCCCCCCCCCTCCTCCCTTTTTTCCCCTTCCCACTCCTCTCCTGATCTTCTGATGTTATGAAATGCCCCAGTACACGAGCATTAAGGGCATGCTTATGCAAATAGTATAAAGTGTAGGGGAAAATCTTTGAGCCTATGCTTGAGGATCCATTCAAGTATATATATATATATATATATATATATATATTCAATATATACAATAAACAAAGCTTGCTCTTATGTCTTAGATTGAAGAAATAGGGGGAAATAAGCATTCATATCTGCAGTGGTAGATAAATGTAACTAACTAACAGTATGTGCTTGAGTGGGTGAATGGGGAAAAAATGAAATAAATGCTTCTCAAAATGAGCCTTCAGCAAGCTTATAGTCTCCAAGGGGGAGACATTCTCCAATGGGAAGGAAACTCACTAGTATATAACTCCTGGTCAGATACCGATATTTCGAAACCTGATTGTTTCTCCTCAGTGACCGCGGAAAGTGGTAATTTGACTCCTCTGCCTTTTCGGTTTTAACAAGAATGCTATCCTAGAAAAGTCTGGTGTGCAATACCGTAGTATGTTTGTTGAGTTTTCAAAAAACCAACCAAAGGTGCCACCTAAGAAGCAAAAGAAAATCACAAGAGCAAAACAAGCTACATTTTCTTATGAAAAGTAGAAAATATAAAAAGATAACCTCTTAAGACACAAGTGCTGAGGGCCAGTTCTTGGAATGAATCCGCAAGGGACTAAATTACAATAAACTAATAAATTCCAAGGATAAATACCGAGCACCATTCCAGCAGCTTACAGAGCAGCTTGGTGTTGCAGTGACTGCAAGAAATATTCAATTATAAACAAAGCTTGCTCTTATGTCTTAGATTGAAGAAATAGGGGGACATAAGCATTCATATCTGCAGTGGTAGATAAATGTAACTAACTAGCAGTATGTGCTTGAGTGGGTGAATGGGGAAAAAATGAAATAAATGCTTCTCAAAATGAGCCTTCAGCAAGCTTATAGTCTCCAAGGGGGAGACATTCTCCAATGGGAAGGAAACTCACTAGTATATAACTCCTGGTCAGATACCGATATTTCGAAACCTGATTGTTTCTCCTCAGTGACCGCGGAAAGTGGTAATTTGACTCCTCTGCCTTTTCGGTTTTAACAAGAATGCTATCCTAGAAAAGTCTGGTGTGCAATACCGTAGTATGTTTGTTGAGTTTTCAAAAAACCAACCAAAGGTGCCACCTAAGAAGCAAAAGAAAATCACAAAAGAGCAAAACAAGCTACATTTTCTTATGAAAAGTAGAAAATATAAAAAGATAACCTCTTAAGACACAAGTGCTGAGGGCCAGTTCTTGGAATGAATCCGCAAGGGACTAAATTACAATAAACTAATAAATTCCAAGGATAAATACCGAGCACCATTCCAGCAGCTTACAGAGCAGCTTGGTGTTGCAGTGACTGCAAGAAATATTCAATTATAAACAAAGCTTGCTCTTATGTCTTAGATTGAAGAAATAGGGGGACATAAGCATTCATATCTGCAGTGGTAGATAATTCTGCCTAACTAACAGTATGTGCTTGAGTGGGTGAATGGGGAAATCTAAGACATAAGAGCAAGCTTTGTTTATAATTGAATATTTCTTGCAGTCAAGCTGCTCTGTAAGCTGCTGGAATGGTGCTCGGTATTTATCCTTGGAATTTATTAGTTTATTGTAATTTAGTCCCTTGCGGATTCATTCCAAGAACTGGCCCTCAGCACTTGTGTCTTAAGAGGTTATCTTTTTATATTTTCTACTTTTCATAAGAAAATGTAGCTTGTTTTGCTCTTTTGTAATTTTCTTTTGCTTCTTAGGTGGCACCTTTGGTTGGTTTTTTGAAAACTCAACAAACATATTACGGTATTGCACACCAGACTTTTCTAGGATAGCATTCTTGTTAAAACCGAAAAGGCAGAGGAGTCAAATTACCACTTTCCGCGGTCACTGAGGAGAAACAATCAGGTTTCGAAATATCGGTATCTGACCAGGAGTTATATACTAGTGAGTTTCCTTCCCATTGGAGAATGTCTCCCCCTTGGAGACTATAAGCTTGCTGAAGGCTCATTTTGAGAAGCATTTATTTCAATTTTTCCCCATTCACCCACTCAAGCACATACTGTTAGTTAGGCAGAATTATCTACCACTGCAGATATGAATGCTTATGTCCCCCTATTTCTTCAATCTAAGACATAAGAGCAAGCTTTGTTTATAATTGAATATTTCTTGCAGTCACTGCAACACCAAGCTGCTCTGTAAGCTGCTGGAATGGTGCTCGGTATTTATCCTTGGAATTTATTAGTTTATTGTATATATATATATATATATATATATATATATATATTGTTACATTAAAAGCAAGTTAAAATCAAGCTTCTAAAAACATCTACAAATTTGTTTCACGCTGTGCGGTCGTCAGGATGTGATGAGCTTGTGTTGCCAGTGCCACGTATATATATAGCTAGCTGGTTTGCTGTTGTTTTTTCCCGTGCTACATGTGTTTCTCAGGTGTTGGTTTTTTTCGCTGATAGAAACTTCCATCTGTGTCTGCAATTGTTAACCATTTCTGTTCTAACATTTAGAGTTGCCAACTGTGGTTTACATAGTATAATGTATTTCTCTGTTAGGCATAGATTGCATTTTTTTGAAATGTTGTTGTATGATGCTGCTCTTTTTAAAATTTTCCAAGATATGTTGTAGTCTATGTTTTTTTCTTTAAGTTTCCAAATGTATTTACTCAATTCTGTTTGGTTTTTGTATCTTTCTTTGTTGAATGATTGTTTATGGTTTGCATATCTAGTTTTGAATTGGTTTTCCGTGATACCTACATATGATTCTTTTGCGTTCTCTGATGTTACAGTGGCTTGGTACACAATGTTGTTATAAAGGCATTTGTTGCTTAGGGGGCACTGTTCTTTTTTGGTACAGTTACAAGATTTCCTTTCGTTACCCTCCTTTTTTTCTGTGCTGCTTTTCATTTTGTTTGCTGAATCGATGGCATTTTTAAGGTTTGGCATACATGAATATGATAATTTGATGTTGTTTTTGTTGAATATCTTGAATAATTTATGGTCTTTTGGGAAAGATGATGTCAAGATTTTAAAGAATTCTTTCCCTACATTTGTTTTAACTCTTGCATCATATGGGGGATTGTACCATATGATATTCCTTTTCCTGTTCTTTCTGCATCTTTTTGTATCATTGTCTGGATCGTATCTTAGTTTGTAATTGTAGCCATTATTCAAGATATTCAACAAAAACAACATCAAATTATCATATTCATGTATGCCAAACCTTAAAAATGCCATCGATTCAGCAAACAAAATGAAAAGCAGCACAGAAAAAAAGGAGGGTAACGAAAGGAAATCTTGTAACTGTACCAAAAAAGAACAGTGCCCCTAAGCAACAAATGCCTTTATAACAACATTGTGTACCAAGCCACTGTAACATCAGAGAACGCAAAAGAATCATATGTAGGTATCACGGAAAACCAATTCAAAACTAGATATGCAAACCATAAACAATCATTCAACAAAGAAAGATACAAAAACCAAACAGAATTGAGTAAATACATTTGGAAACTTAAAGAAAAAAACATAGACTACAACATATCTTGGAAAATTTTAAAAAGAGCAGCATCATACAACAACATTTCAAAAAAAATGCAATCTATGCCTAACAGAGAAATACATTATACTATGTAAACCACAGTTGGCAACTCTAAATGTTAGAACAGAAATGGTTAACAATTGCAGACACAGATGGAAGTTTCTATCAGCGAAAAAAACCAACACCTGAGAAACACATGTAGCACGGGAAAAAACAACAGCAAACCAGCTAGCTATATATATACGTGGCACTGGCAACACAAGCTCATCACATCCTGACGACCGCACAGCGTGAAACAAATTTGTAGATGTTTTTAGAAGCTTGATTTTAACTTGCTTTTAATGTAACAAATGTCGCTCCCACTGTGGTTGAGCACTTTTTTTAAGATTGCGCTGATCCTCAGTACCATTCTCTATATATATATATATATATATATAATTAAGGTTAAAAGACCTCTCAGTTTTCTAAAAATGCTCAACCAAGAATTGGGAGCGACACAACAGTTTAAAGATTTAAAACATGGAAGTGTAAAAATCATCCTGCAAATCTGTTTCGAGCGGGAGCTCTCTTCAGGGAATGTGTGATCTGGGCCCGCCACCAATGTTATAATGTGTGGGTGTGTGAGCTCTGCACGTGTAGCACGTGGCCTGTAGATTTTCTTTTTGGGGGCGCGTTCAGGGGGGACGTGCCAAGGGATGGTGTATTGACAAAGATTTCCATTTGTGCCTGCAACTATTGATCATTTCTACTCTAGAATTCAGGGATGCCAGATGGGGTTTACATAGTATCAGCCACTTTTCTGTAGTACATAAGTTGCATTTTTTTGAAATGTTGTTGTATGGTGTTGCTCTTTTTATAATTTTCCATAATATGTTGTAATTTATTTTCTTATCTTTAAGCTTCCAAATATATTTACTTAGTTCTGTTTGGTTTTTATATTTTTCATTTTTAAAGGACTGTTTATGGTTTGCATATCTGGTTTTAAACTGGTTTGCCGTGATCCCTATGTATGTTTCTTTATCACTGTCTGTTGTTACCGTAGCTTGGTACACAATGTTACTGTAGAGACATTTGTTATTCAGAGGGCACTGGTCTTTTTTTGTGCAATTGCAAGATTTCTTTTCGTCACCCTCTTTGGTTGTGTTGTTTTTGGTTTTATTAGAAGAATCAATTATGTTTCTAAGGTTGGGCATACACGAGTACGACAGCTTGACAGTGTTTTTATTGAATATTTTAGATAGTACATGTGCGTAACATGAAACATTTGTGCGTAACATGCGATGGAAAGCGTTTTTCTTCTTGAATCCGGATGCTAGAAAGGAAGATAAAAAACTTATGGTTTTAAGTCATGGAGATCGCCACCTGTAATAGAGGAAATGAAACCTTTTGAAGAAAGCATGAAAAAACTAATAGCTAATATTGAATTCAGAAAATCACACAATAACTTCCAAACAACATTGAATAATAACATAAAACAAATCCAAAATGATAGAAAAATGTTTATAAAGGCTGACAAGACAAGCAATTTCTATAAAATGGAATCTAGTGAGTATTCTCAACTCCTCAACAAAAATATTCAGAAAAATTATTTTAAAAAACTGATAAGACTACATATGACAACATCTGCAAAAAAGAAAAAAAAACTTGTGCACCAGATGGATTTAGGTGATAGGATAGAAGCAACAGCAACAAAAGAAGCTTTTATAACCCTCAAAGACCACAAACCTAACTTCCACAACAATCCTACTTGTAGACTAATAAACCCATCAAAATCTGAATTGGGCAAAATTAGTAAAAAAAATCCTGGAAAAAGCAATAGAGGACATAAAAACAAACACTGAATACAACCTCTGGAAAAAACAGTTATGAAGTCATCCAATGGTTTAGAGTGCTGAACAAACAGAAAGATACAGTGTTCATTACTTTTGACATAGTGGATTTCTATCCTTCTATTGATGAGGAATTGCTCACTAAAGCACTAAGATTTGCCAACAAATATACAAATATAACAGATTCTGAGATGGAAATCATTTTCCACACTAAGAAAACCCTTCTCCATAGCAACAATGAAACTTGGATTAAAAAAAACAGCAGAAACTCCACGTTCGATGTCACAATGGGATCCTATGATGGAGCTGAAACTTGTGAATTAGTTGGACTTTTCATGTTGTCTCATATACAGAAAATACTTGGTAAACAGGTTGGCTTATACAGAGATGACGGCCTCGCCACATTAAACAATAAACCAAGAATCATTGAAAACAAGAAAAAAGAACTTTGTAAACTCTTTCAAAGCTACAACCTAAAAATCACAGTAGAAGCCAACAAAAAAATAGTAAATTATTTAGACATAACATTAGACCTTAAGGACCACACATATAAACCATACAAAAAACCAAATGACACGCCTGTCTATGTACACATCAAGAGCAACCATCCACCCTCCATTTTGAAAACCATACGTAATGGTATAAACAAAAGATTATCCAAACTGTCATGTAATGAGAAAGAATTTAATAGAGCAGCAGCCGAATACCAAGAGGCGCTGAAGAAAACTGGCTACAACTACAAATTGCAATATAACCCAGATAACAACATGAACAGTAATAAGAAAAACAGGAAAAGAAAAATTATATGGTATAACCCTCCATATGATGGAAGAACAAAAACCAACGTAGGAAAAGAATTCCTCAAAATCCTTAAAACATCATTCCCAAAAGAACATGTACTATCTAAAATATTCAATAAAAACACTGTCAAGCTGTCGTACTTGTGTATGCCCAACCTTAGAAACATAATTGATTCTTCTAATAAAACCAAAAACAACACAACCAAAGAGGGTGACGAAAAGAAATCTTGCAATTGCACAAAAAAAGACCAGTGCCCTCTGAATAACAAATGTCTCTACAGTAACATTGTGTACCAAGCTACGGTAACAACAGACAGTGATAAAGAAACATACATAGGGATCACGGCAAACCAGTTTAAAACCAGATATGCAAACCATAAACAGTCCTTTAAAAATGAAAAATATAAAAACCAAACAGAACTAAGTAAATATATTTGGAAGCTTAAAGATAAGAAAATAAATTACAACATATCATGGAAAATTATAAAAAGAGCAACACCATACAACAACATTTCAAAAAAATGCAACTTATGTACTACAGAAAAGTGGCTGATACTATGTAAACCCCATCTGGCATCCCTGAATTCTAGAGTAGATATGATCAATAGTTGCAGGCACAAATGGAAATCTTTGTCAATACACCATCCCTTGGCACGTCCCCCCTGAACGCGCCCCCAAAAAGAAAATCTACAGGCCACGTGCTACACGTGCAGAGCTCACACACCCACACATTATAACATTGGTGGCGGGCCCAGATCACACATTCCCTGAAGAGAGCTCCCGCTCGAAACAGATTTGTGGGGTGATTTTTACACTTCCATGTTTTAAATCTTTTAAACTGGTATATATATATATATATATATATATATAGATAGATAGATAGATAGATATCATACACAAGAAAACAAAACAACAACACTTTTCCGGACTGCAAATATTTCGGCGATTGCCTTTATCGATGCTTATTGACAGTGACGCATTGCAGAGATCGTCATCAGTATAATGACGTTTTTCTATAAACCCTACAATGACGTCAAGCTCACAATGATAACCACGTTCGCAAATTTTCAATTTCTTTCTAAGGCTGGGAGGAGGGGGGGGGGGGAGAAGAAAAAAAATAAATAATAAATAAATTTAAAAAAAAAATTAATAAATAAATAAATTTAAAAAAAAATAAAATAAAAAATTTCAGGGGGGTGTCAGGCCCCTCACCATCACCCCAACCCACCCAGCCCCCCAGATCACCTGACTCCACACCCCCATCCAATCCCCATCTCACCCCACACCCATTCACTCATTCGCCCACCTACCCCAAGAACACCCGCCCCCATCCTAGCCCCCAAGTCACACATCCCCCAGTCCCTCACCCCCCCCCCCCCCCACAGGGACCCCCTAATTATTTGTATCCCCCGATCCCTGGGGACCCAAGCACCCAAGACCCTTAAACTCCCCCACCCCCTAACACCCAGGGACCCCACCTCCCTGCCCCCCAAGGTCCCCAGCCCATTCCCCAGGCCCCCCCACTCTTGGGTCCCTGACCCCAGACCCTGGGCCATCTCTTATTCTCCCCTCACTCATCTCCCTCTCTGACCCGAGGATAGAGTTTGTCACTTGCACATGGGCCGTCTGCCTCAAAACCTCCCCCTTCCAACCCTATCGCCGTCTCTGTCCTATCTCCCCTCTCTCTCTCCTCACCATACCCCCCACTATCTGCCCTTTTCACCTCTCTCCCTCCCTAACCAGTTAGGAGACTCAGAGAGTGTTGAGACCCCGAGGATAGAATGTCCTGAGTTTGTTGATCCAGAACTGCTCCCTTGTGTGCCTGTGAGCAAGGTTGTCTGTGAAGACCTGCTCTATGGGCATGCACCTCATGTCCTGCAGTGTATGGTCTTTCCTGTTGAAATGCCTAGTAACATGGGTGCCTGTGTTTTGCAGTATGTGGGTTCTGTGGAGGTAGAAGCGTGTTCTTAGGGCATTCTTTGTTTCTCCTACATACTGTGCCCCATGACATTGTTGGCAGTAGAGCAGGTAAATGATGTTTGAAGACTTGCACGTCATGCTATGTCTGATGTTGAAGACTTCTCCGGTGGTGTCGCTGGAGAAAGTCTTGCTCTCCACCAGATGTTCCCTACAGATGACGCACCTGTTGTTGCATCTCATCACCCCAGCCTGTTCTTGCGTAGGCTTGACTTGGGGAAGGGAGGAGGGCATGATCAGGTTTCGGATGCTCCTGGAGTTTCTCTCTCCCACAACAGGCACTTCAGGCACAGCCTTTTTCATGCGTGCACTTGTGTGGAGTAGTGCCTGTTGCTCCCTGAGCCAGTCACGTAGTGGTGGGTTGGAAGGGTGATGAGTGATGACGAAGGGGACCCTGGTGTTGACAGTTTTTGCCCTGTACATTAACACCTCAGCTCTGGGGAGGCTTCGTGCTTTTGTCAAAGCCTGTTGTAGCTTGCTCGGTCTGTAGCCACGGCTGAGGAACATGCCCATGATGGTATCAGCATGTTTATCAAAGTCTTTAGTCTTGGAGCAAAGACGACGGAGCCTCAGGAACTGGCAGTAGGGGATGTTGTTCTTACAATGATGTGGATGGCATGAGCGATGGTGGAGGTAAGCATGAGTGTCTGTGGGTTTTGTGAACAGTTCAGTGATGATGAAGCCATCATCAAATTTGATGAGAATGTCGAGGAATGGGATGGACTGTCTGGATGACTGGACTGTGAATTTGATGGTTTGATGGAAAGTGTTGATGTGTTGGCAAAATGTCTGCAGATCTTCCTCTGAGCCCTGCCACAGCAAGAAGATGTCATCGATGTAGCGTCTCCACCTGCTGTTGTCGATGTGGACAGGGCTTTCTTCCAGCATCCTCTTTTCCAGCCAGCCCATGAAGAGATTGGCAATGGTTGGCGCCATGGGCGTGCCCATTGCCGTCCCATGTTCCTGCTTGTACATGCGTCCTTCAAAGGTGAAATAGTTGTTCCTGAGGACGTGAGAGACGATATCTATAATGGCGGAGTTCGGTGGGGTATTGTCAGGATGGTGGAGCGTGAGAAAGAAGGTGATAGCCTCTAGCATGTCGTCGTGGGGTATGTTGGTGTACAGCCCTACTGCGTCTATTGTCACCAAAGTTGCTTCAGGACCAAAAGGACCCTCCCTGACGTTAAGGTCCTCAAGCATCCTTAGCATTGCAGTGGAATCTTGGATGTAGCTGGGGAGCCCAACGACTAGATTCTGTAGCCAGGAGTCAACTAGCTGGGACATTTTGACTGTAAGGCCTTCCACTCCTGATACAATTGGTCTTCCCGGGGGCTTATTGAGCGTTTTGTGGATCTTTGGTAGATGGTAGAAACTCTGTGTACGTATTTTGTTTGGTTCGAGTACGGCCCATCTGTACGTCTGGTCATCAATGTAGTTGTTATCATGGAGTTTGTTGAGAAGTTCATTGGACTTCTTGGCCACCTGCACTGTGGGATCTTTGTCAACTTTGCTGTAATGTAGCTGGTTGTTCAGTTGTCGATCTGCTTCTTGGATGTAGTCCTGAACGTCCTGAATAACTACAGCTCCCCCTTTGTCAGCCGTGCTGATGCGTATTTCTCGGTTCAACACTTTCCCCTGTAGCTGGTTAAGTGCCTTTCTTTCATTCACTGTAAGATTGTCTTTTGGTCTCCCAGGGCATTGGTGGGTGGCCGCCTTCAGATCTAGGTTTTGGCAGTAGGTGTCCAGAGCCGCGTCTCTGCCTTTGCCTGGATCGTAGTGTGTTTTCTTGTAGAAATGTGGTGTAGGAGTTGGGTGGGTAGTGTCTTCAGCTTCCTCATCAAAATGTAACTCTTTTAGCCTTACTAGTCGGCATCCCTCTTTTATATCATCCTCTAGCTGTTTCTGGTTGAAGGTCATGGGTGTGGGAACAAACTTGGGGCCCAGACTGAGCACTTTTATCTGGTCTTCAGTCAGCGTTGTGCTGGAGAGATTGACCACCAGGTGATTATCCACTGTAGATTTCTCTGGTTTTTGGTTGGTTTGGTGTCGCCTTTTGAATCGTCTGCATTATGCTTGTGTTGACTTTCTTGCGTGTGTCTGTTTGGTTCTTTCTCTTGTGTTTGATGGAGACTAGCTAGTTTCTTTTTCTTCTTATTCCAGAGCTTGTCAGCCAGTCGTTTTGATCGCCATTTCAAGTCAATGACAGCTGCTTCAAACTCGTAGTAATCAGAGTCTTGTTGTACATTGTACATGTACTGGTGCAATGCTGCGCGTTGCTCTGTGACCAAAGATCTGTAGGTTTGTAGGCATGAGTACATCATATCAAATGAAGCTCTACTCATGATGCTATCAATGTGTCTATGGAGATAGACACATTGATAGCATCATATATATATGTATATATATACAGTTGTAAACAAAGCCTGCTCTTACGTCTTAGATTGAAGAAATAGGGGGAGATAAGCATTCATATCTGCAGTGGTAGATAATTCTGCCTAACTAACAGTATGTGCTTGAGTAGGTGAATGGGGAATAATAAATGCTTCTCAAAATGAGCCTTCAGCAAGCTTATAGTCTCCAAGAGAGAGAGATTCATTGCAACACCAAGCTGCTCTGTAAGTTGCTGGAATGGTGCTCGGTACTTATCCTTGGAATTTATTAGTTTATTTTATATATATATATATATAATATATATATATATATATATATATATATATATATATATAATATATATACCACTAACAGCAGGCTTAATATTCAGTAGATGTGAGCACCTGTTCATCCAACTTCACGCAAGGTTGGAATACAAGATTATTTCAATTCACGGCAATAGGCAGGGACCAAAACAGCACACACACACACACACCTAAAGCACGTTGCAATTGACAGCAAATTCGTCATCCTCCTGGCTGTTGGGGGAGAGGGGGAGGGGGCATGTTGAGGACACATGTGCACGTCAGTACATCATGACGTGTTGGTCAGCTTCGTCATCCTCCTGGCTGTTGGGGGAGAGGGGGAGGGGGGCATGTTGAGGACACATGTGCACGTCAGTACATCATGACGTGTTGGTCAGCTTCGTCATCCTCCTGGCTGTTGGGGGGAGAGGGGGAGGGGGGCATGTTGAGGACACATGTGCACGTCAGTACATCATGACGTGTTGGTCAGCTTCGTCATCCTCCTGGCTGTTGGGGGGAGAGGGGGAGGGGGGCATGTTGAGGACACATGTGCACGTCAGTACATCATGACGTGTTGGTCAGCATCGTCATCCTCCTGGCTGTTGGGGGGAGAGGGGGAGGGGGGCATGTTGAGGACACATGTGCACGTCAGTACATCATGACGTGTTGGTCAGCTTCGTCATCCTCCTGGCTGTTGGGGGGAGAGGGGGAGGGGGCATGTTGAGGACACATGTGCACGTCAGTACATCATGACGTGTTGGTCAGCTTAGCTGCTTCGAATGGAGAGAGAAAACTCACACCGCTCCAGTGGACCACCACCCCAAGGCCGCTGCTGTTTCTGGTGTGTTTGTGGGCGGGGGGGGGGGGGGGGGGGAGAGAGAGAAAACTCACACCGCTCCAGTGGACCACCACCCCAAGGCCGCTGCTGTTTCTGGTGTGTTTGTGGGCGGGGGGGGGGGAGGAGAGAAAACTCACACCGCTCCAGTGGACCACCACCCCAAGGCCGCTGCTGTTTCTGGTGTGTTTGTGGGCGGGGGGGGGGGGGGGGGGGGGGGGGAGAGAGAAAACTCACACCGCTCCAGTGGACCACCACCCCAAGGCTGCTGCTGTGGTGTTGTGGTTGTGTGGGGGGGGGGGGAGAGAGAAAACTCACCGCTCCAGTGGACCACCACCCCAAGGCCGCTGCTGTTTCTGGTGTGTTTGTGGGCGGGGGGGGGGGAGAGAGAATGAATGGCTGGACACGTTTAGAGAGACGTCCCTGTTGCCCTCTCATCCTGACAGAAATAGAATGACTTTATAGAAAAACAGTGACTTTATAGAAAAACAGTGGCTTTATAGAAAAACAGTGACTTTATAGAAAAACAGTGACTTTACAGAAAAACAGTGGCTTTATAGAAAAACAATGGTTTTATAGGAAAACGATGGCTTAATAGAAAAATGATAGTTTTATAGAAAAATGCTGGCTTTATAGAAAAATGACGGCTTTATAGAAAAATGATGGCTTTATAGAAAAATGACGGCTTTATAGAAAAATGATGGCTTTTTAGAAAAAAAAAATAATGGCTGAATACGTATAGAAGAAAGTCCCTGTTGGCCTCTCGTCCTTATAGAAAAATAATGGGTGAACACGTGTAGAAAGATGTCTCTGTTGGCCTTTCCTCTTTATAGAAAAATGATGACTTTATAGAAAAGTATATAGCTGGACATGTGTAGAAAGATGTCCCTGTTCACTTATCGTCCTCATAGAAAAAATAATGTCTGGACAGTGTAGAAAGATGTCCATGTTCACTTATCGTCCTTATAGAAAAACAATGGTTTTATAGAAAAATAATAGCTTGACACGTGTAGAAAGATGTCCATGTTGGCCTTTCGTCCTTATAGAAAAATAATGGCTTTATAGAAAAATGGCTTTATAGAAAAACAATGGCTTTATAGCAAAATAATAGCTGGACACGTGTGGAAAGATGTCCATGTTGGCCTCTCGTCCTTATAGACAAAATTCATCTGGTTTGTGTCAAGATGAAGTGGATTCGAACAGAAAGAAGCTGAGGCAGAAACTGGATTGTTTAACTCTTTGTATTCTAGCTAATTGTCTCTAATCTATATTAGTTTTAAAGGGAGGTAACTGCTGGCGGCAACTGAAACAAAACATTAAAGAAAAAGTACTGTTCCACCAAAGGAAAGTAAAAGTACTGTTGCACCAAAGGAAAGAAAAAGTACTGTTGCACCAAAGGAAAGAAAAAGCACTGTTGCACCAAACGAAAGAAAAAGTACTGTTGCACCAAAGGAAAGAAAAAGTACTGTTGCACCAAACGAAAAAGTACTGTTCCACCAAAGGAAAGAAAAAGCACTGTTGCACCATAGGAAAGAAAAAGTACTGTTGCACCAAAGGAAAGAAAAAGCACTGTTGCACCAAAGGAAAGAAAAAGTACTGTTGCACCAAAGGAAAGAAAAAGTACTGTTGCACCAAACGAAAGAGACAAACAAATTAGCTGACTTAAAGCTTGCATTTTTTATTTACATGGAAGCATTTTAATCAGTAAAGTCATAATATTCAAGTTCAGACTCTGACAGACATCTTCTGTAACTACGATCCTTTGGATCAATGGATAGAGGCTGCACGATGAGACACATCTTCTCTAACTACAGTCCTTTGGATCAATGGCTAGAGGCTGCACGATGAGACACATCTTCTCTAACTACAGTCCTTTGGATCAATGGATAGAGGCTGCACGATGAGACACATCTTCTCTAACTACAGTCCTTTGGATCAATGGATAGAGGCTGCACGATGAGACACATCTTCTCTAACTACAGTCCTTTGGATCAATGGATAGAGGCTGCACGATGAGACACATCTTCTCTAACTACAGTCCTTTGGATCAATGGATAGAGGCTGCACGATGAGACACATCTTCTCTAACTACAGTCCTTTGGATCAATGGATAGAGGCTGCACGGTGAGACACATCTTCTCTAACTACAGTCCTTTGGACAAACATCCTGTCAATCCTGCCATATTAAGAACTGAAATCAACACACACACACACACACACACACCACCCCAACACACCACACCACACCTGCACAAAGGTCTATACATCACTGTGGTGTGAAGTCTTCTGTCGTGAAAGCCGC
>CM065717.1:103144886-103154886 GCA_033310375.1 Conus canariensis | reverse complement strand
AGTTACGGTTTAATCAGATGGTTTTGTGGGCTGACTTCAATGGCCGATTGCCTTGTTCTGGTCCCCAATGTCATCACCCTTGACCACACACGTCCGGGCACCTTGTCTTATCACCTGTCGCCGTGTCGCCACCTAGACATCAAAGACCATAGGATCTTGCCCCCCCCCCCTCCCTCCCCACTTCCTCACTCGTTGTTTGAGGCTAGAACATGTTTTTGAAAGGCGGCGGGGTGTGGAGGACAGAGGGGAGAGAGAGAGAGAGAGAGAGAGAGAGGCAGAAGGCAGACAGCAGCAGCAAGACAGAGACTATGAAACCCTTTCAAAACAGGTCCTATAAGGAGAGTCAGGTCACGTGGTAGACAAGCCGTAGAGAAAAGGGTGGCGACAAACAGGAAGGGGGGGGGGGGAGGGGGGGAGGGGAGAAGGGAAGGGAAGGGAAGACATGGAAGATTATTTTTTTTTACCTAGGGTGTCGATGTATGGAAGATTGGACTGGATGTTCACTTTGGTGAAAGATGAATCTCTCTCTCTCTCTCTCTGTCTCTCTGTCTCTGTCTCTCTCTCTCTCTCTCTCTCTCTACTCTCTCTCTCTCTCTCTCTCTCTCTCTCTCTCTCTCTCTCTGTCACACGTTTGTATGTGTGTGTGTGTGTGTGTGTGTGTGTGTGTGTGTGTGGTGTGTGTGTGTGTGTGTGTGTGCGTGTGTGTGTGCGTGCGTGCACGCGCGCGTGTGCGTGTGCAGTGACTGCGTGCGTGAATGTTCAGAAGATGACTTAGGATCAAGATGCCTTAATAATGATAATGATTTATTATTATTATTCTCATTATTATTAGTATCTTTATTATTATAACATAGCATTTATAAAGCACGTTGCCAAAGGTTCTAGGCGCTGACAATCCACACTGTCGTGTTCACAACGGGCTGCCTACCTGGGTAGTGCCGAATAAAGAGCTGCCAGCTGGCGCTTCATTCAGTCGTTTCCCGTGTCATCCAGTCAATATCGTTCAATACTGTTCATCTCAGTATCCTTACTTCCTTCATTCTTTCCATTTCTCACACAGGGTGCATGCTGTGTGTAACGTGTCATCCATACCAACGGCCAAACTGGCCTTCTCTTCCGAAAGTTGGTGATGGGACTTCACGTGTGTGCAAGATGTCTCATTAATGTAATAGCATCTATGATGTCGCATTAATGTTTTGATATTCACAGTGTTTCATTGACAACTACAGTGTGAAGTACTTGATGGTGTACTGTCATTGGATTCCAGACATTTTCTGAATGTTCCTGTTCACAGTTATTTGCGGCTGAAATGTACTTTGCATTGAATCAGTGTTTTCACAGCTATTTGCAGCGTGCAATAACTTTTGCATTGAATGTTTGTTTTCACAGTTATTTGTGGCATGCAATATCGTCTGCATTGAATTCCTCGTCCGTGCCATTGCGGTAGTGATCACGATTTGTCTCTGTTGCTGGTGGTGGTCACGATTTGTCTCTGTTGCTGGTGGTGGTCACGATTTTGTCTCTGTTGCTGGTGGTGATCATCAAACGTCATGTCTTTCTTTGGTTTGGGTTTTCAGATGAATGGCAAGGCGGGAGATCAACAGAATGGCAAGGCCCTGGACACAGATACTGTGAGTCTGTCTGTCTGTCTGTCTGCCTGTCTCTGTCTCTGTCTGTCTGTCTCTGTCTTTCTCTGACTGTCTGTCTCTCTGCCTCTGTCTGTCTGTCTGTCTGTCTGTCTGTCTGTCTCACTCTCTCTCTCTCTCTCTCTCTCTCTCTCTCTCTCTCTCTCACACACACACACACACACACACACACACATACACACACACACTACCTCTACCCTCTCACTCTCTCTCTCTCTCTCTCTCTCTCTCTCTCGTCTCTCTCGTGCAGACAAAACGGGATCTTTTCTGACAAAACTCTCTGGAACCAGTGCTACAAACATTACTATGACAAGACCGCAGGTTTTCTGCTTACCCAGTCGATACCCAGTAACAGTAAACGTATCCGAAATCCCAGAACTGATCTCTTCAGAACCAGTCCGGTTTACACAGTTAGAGTAATTGGAACGCTCTAAAATAGATACATAAAAATAAAATAAAATAAAATAGAAAAAAACCGTTGATGCTTGAAGGGCGGCATCTGGAATTTCATTCTTTCAAACAACAACGCACACTCTATAAAGAACTATCGGTAAGTCAGTGTAGAAAATCTAAGTATCACATCATTTACAATAATAACTATAGAAAATTGTGAATTTGGGATTTGTCTTTAAGTTTTTGAGAAAACAAAAATTTTGAACGCATCTCTTCTTTTTTTTCTTCTTCAAAAAAGTGATGATATAAGGTTCGTTCGTGATGGTCAGTGTGTGATGACCACTGTGACACCCGTCCTGTCCTTTTATACGTACTAAGTCGTCATGGATACATAGCACAGGTAACATGAGAAGAGAAGTAAAGGCCCTTTAGTCTGCAATCCACTGTCTAGTGGGGGAAAGTCAGAGAGAACAGACAGAGAGCACCGGACAAGAAGTACTGTGATGTCTCATATCTCATGTTCAGTTCAGTTAGGCCGATCTCCCGATTGAGCCTCTGTGACGTACTCTTTCCACTTGCTCCTGTCCAACATAGCTGCCTTGATCTCATCGATGTTTTCGAGGCCAGTGTCCCTTTTGAGAAGATCACTGAAGTCTGTTGTCTTCCTTCCCCTGTTCGCTCTCCCCCCAGTTGGCTGCCACAGTACAAGTTGTGAAGCAACCTCCTCTGGATGTCACATACAGTGACCGGCCAGGCGAAGCCTACGTGTTCTTATCTTGTCACTAACTTTAGGGAGGTGTCCATGTAGCTCTTCGTTAGTCATCTGCTGCTTCCAAGAGACATTTAATGCCATCCTCCACATACGAGTATACGTCATATCTCATCATGATGACTATAACACCCAGTTGTAGCTTTTATCAACCATAAGTTGCTTTTCTTTGTCTCATATCTCATCATGATGACTAGAACACCCAGTTTTAGTGTTGTATCAACCTTAAGCTGCTTTTCTTTTTTTGTCGTATTCTTTAGCGTTGGCGTAACAAGTGATGTTGGAAATCGGCAAGGGAGGTAATTTACGTTAGAGCTCGTGTTGAATGAGAGTGACCTTGCCGTTTTCTGGGGAGAGATGCCGCTGGTGCGCACGACCAAAGCAGTTTTTCCCCGTTCGTCAGCGTCACACTTCAATTGGAGAGAGGCAACGCCAAACACTGAGCGTGAACGGGGTATCTGTAATGCAGACCGTCCACCCGAACTTGATCCACCCGATCTTGATCCAGGCGTGCGCTTCAATCAAATACTTCAGTCTCTGATCGATTTGATTCGACTCATGAACTGAGAAAACGTATCTCTGTTTTCAGCGGAACGATAGGCGTTATCTTCGACAGATTTTTTTTCCCGGAACAGATCTACTTGGTTTTGGAAGATATTTTTCAGAAACATCTGGAACACATTTCACACTACACATCGTCAGGATAAAAATTGTCAGGTCCATTGTGAACCAAAGTACCAACTAAAAAAAGAGGATGTAAAGTAACATTTATTTCATACACAATGCAAAACAGAGACGTTGGTGTTCGATGACTGTGTGTTCAGACATGACCAGTACCACGCACAGAGGATGAAGAACATGGAGGAAAAAGGAAGACGCCTCAGAAAGCTGACAAAAAGAGAATGGCGTTTTAGAAACACACAAGTGGAGTGGCAGAGTGGCGGGGACAAACCACAGAGAGAGAGAGAGAGAGAGAGAGAGAGAGAGAGAGAGGAGAGAGAGAGAAGAAGAAAAGAAGAGAGAGAAACAACTGAGCTGAATCTCTTCAACCGCGAATGCACGACAAAAGGTACGTGTATGACAGCAATTAGGACGAGACTAAAAACATCAACAGAAGGAGATGAAGTGTAGCTGAAGAGTAAAGGGGGATAAGTGTCAGTCTCCTGTATGTATGACCCAAGGTTTTGCCCAAGGCAAGGTTGTCCTCCCTGGCACAGGGGATTGTCCCTCCCTGGCACAGAGGGATTGTCCCTCCCTGGCACAGGGGGTTGTCCTCCCTGGCACAGGGGATTGTCCCTCCCTGGCACAGGGGGTTGTCCTCCCTGGCACAGGGGGTTGTCCTCCCTGGCACAGGGGGTTGTCCCCCCTGGCACAGGGGATTGTCCCTCCCTGGCACAGGGGATTGTCCCTCCCTGGCACAGGGGGTTGTCCCTCCCTGGCACAGGGGATTGTCCCTCCCTGGCACAGGGGGTTGTCCCTCCCTGGCACAGGGGGTTGTCCCTCCCTGGCACAGGGGGTTGTCCCTCCCTGGCACAGGGGGTTGTCCCTCCCTGGCACAGGGATTGTCCCTCCCTGGCACAGGGGGTTGTCCCTCCCTGGCACAGGGGGTTGTCCTCCCTGGCACAGAGGGTTGTCCTCCCTGGCAAGGGGATTGTGGGAAACGTTGACCTCCTCACAATGGCCACGACCTATCCCTGACAAAGACCGTACAAGGGAAGTAAGTCTTTCAGTGATTTCCGAGTTATTACGCCCCCTGGCAGGCAGTATTTTTTGTTTCTACGCATGAACTGTCTAGGAGGGCGGCTCCAAGAGTGGTCGACCTTGGCTGTCGTCTGATCCGGGTGGAGAGCCCTTGTCGTTGGTCTGGTAATGGCGGTGTCCCCGTCGCTGTAAACCCGGATGTGGAGGAGAGTAAATTCTGTACTAGGGGGTGGGGGGGTGAGAGTGGGTTTGTGTGTGGTGTTGTGTGTGTTGTGTGTGTGTGTGTGTGTGTGTGTGTGTGTGTGTGTGTGTGTGTGTGTGTGTGTGTGTGTGTGTGTGTGGAGGGTGGAAATTAAGAGTTGGAGGAGATAATCATTATGTGCCCTCAATGGCCTGTGTGTGTCTGGCCTGTGTGCTCATATGTACATATACAATATGTGTGCATGTATGCTGTGTGTGTGTGTGTGTGTGTGTGTGTGTGTGTGGTGTGTGTGTGTGTGTGTGGGGTGGTGTGTGTGTGTGTTAGATTCATGCACTCATTTTCTCTCTTTTTTTTTCAAAATACTGCGCATGAAGACGAATCTTTTAACAAACAGGTCTGTCCTTACTACGAACACATGAATTAGTATAACGAATGTTTGAATCCTTTCTTCTTAGATTACAAACCCAGATTCATAAATGACAATTAATTGTAGTCATTTAACTCAAGTCAGTTCAAGATGTTTGAGAACTGAAAAGAAAACAGAAAGAAGGAGAGAAAAGAGAGAAAAGCAGAAAAAAGAGAAGACAAATTCAAAAGAAAACAAAAAGAGAGCAGAAATTAAGCAAGAAGAACCGGGAAAGAAACCAGAAAGGCAGGATCGCACACACACACACACACACACACACACACACACACACACACACACACACACACACACACACACACACACACACACACAAATGAGAAAGAAATGAAAAGGAAAACAGAAAGAGAAGAAAGTAAAAGAAAGAGAAGGGACAGAAAGCCAACTCAAGAAATGAAGAAATCAGAAATGGAAGAAAAAGACAACCGAAAGAGACGGGAAAGAAAGCAGAAGATGGAGAAGAAAGCTCAAAGAGAAGAGAGAGAAGACAGAACGGAGAGAGAGGACCGAAAAGAGGCCAGAAACAGAAACTAGAAATGAAACAGAAAGAAAACGGAAAAAAGAGAATGCAGGAAACATAAATACAGCAAAAAGGAAACAGGAAGAAAAGGGAAAGAAAAAAAGACAGTAAAATAGAAATGAAAGGAGAACTGGACAAGCCATTGTCGACACCATCCAGCGTTCCCTACTGATGACGTGTTATGCCACCAGACTGTGACTTCTTCGTTGGTTGTTGTCTTTAAAGGGCCATAAGTCAGAATGGAAATATTTGCTAATTACATGCCCCGTTATTTTTTCCCAAGCACCATAGAGATGAGATCTTCAGCATATTACCAACTTGGAGGTCCAGACTAGAGTAAGGCAAGCCATTGGACCATACGAAGACCTGTTGTCTACACTGGAAAGAAGGAAAATAAGATGGTATGGTCATTATTAAGATCAACAGGACTTGCCAAAACCATTCTACAAGGAACAGTGCGAGGAGGCAGAAGGAGAGGAAGACAGGGAAAGAGACGGGAGGACAACATCAGTGCATGGACTGGCCTCACACTCAGCAACTGCCTAACAGCGTCTGAGAACCCGTAGGAGTGGAGGAAACTGGTTGCGAAATCTTCTTTGGCGCCCCAACGGTCTTGAAGACTCCGGGATAGGTGATTTTAAATGATAGGTGATATCAGATGATAGGTGAAATTAGATGATAGGTGATATTAGATGATAGGTGATAATAGATGATAGGTGATATTAGATGACAGGTGATAGGTGACATCAGATGATAGGTGATATTAGATGACAGGTGACCATAACAGTAACCTCTGTTGACATCCCTTGGTTAAGTGCACAAGTCACACACTTTTCACACCGCTTCGGATTTATTTTCTTTTTTTCAAACAAGGCTGGGATAAAGGTTGGAAATATAAGCTGAACTCCTGAAACCCTCCCCCCTTCCGCCTACACCCTCTCTTATCCGCCCCTGCATCCTCAGGATTGTCCCCCAAAGTGCAGTTCATGTTGTTGTCAACAGGTTTCTCGCTATGTCATCCCGCTCTGATGCCAGAGTGATGCCACATCGCAGGAACTGATAGGGTGTTTATCTCGCTGAGCTCGGCTTTCTCTGATAAGTTATCAGATGCTGATGATATCGTGTATTCAACTGTCAGTCTCTGTGTCGTCTTAACGTGAACACAAAATCTACAAAGTCTAGTATGTCCAGACAAGGGGAAGTAATCTACATGACAGTGTTGTGTGCTGTGAATAGTGTGTGTAACCTGTGTGGAAAATAGACGAGAGAACTATTTGTTTGTTTTACCGCACTCGCTCTGAGAGCCCGTGGTTAAGTGTACATTTTTCAGTCTTCAGTCTTAAGCTTCTCTCTTTTTGCAAGACAAGGGATTTACAACGCCCGAATTCAATGACAAAAAGAGGAGCGTCTGTGACTTCGACCAAATTGATGGTGAATTTCCTGACATATCTAATTGTTCGTTTCCAGCTGATCTGTCCGGTCACTGTCTTTAACTTAACATTTTCCATTCTTCAGTGAATATCTACCAAGAGTTCAAAGTTCGTAAGCTCACAGAAATGTGTCTGTATGACCTTAGGTATACTTGCCAAATCATACAGATATGATTGATATACTTGCCATATCATACAGATATAATTGCAAATAGCCGGTGTGACGTGTTCACTACACCGTCACGTCTGACGCGCTCTGTGAATATTTACCGAGTGACTGGTTCCATATTATTGTACTCCCAGTTCTTAAAGGACAGGGAGTACTTTAGAATGGGAACGAAGAAATGCTGTCTGTGTGTGTGTCTGTGTGTCTGTCTGTCTGTCTGTGTGTCTGTCTGTCTGTCTGTCTGTGTGTCCGTGATCAAAATGTGTTCCACTCGCTCCAGACAAAACTACTGGGTCGATCTTTCTGAAAATTTGTAGATATGTTCATTATGGATCAAGGATGATGCCCGACGTTTTAGTTTACCGTTACAGCCGTTACTAACGGCTGTAACGGCCTGTAACGCTTTTTCTTCTTTATGGAATATCTCAGAAAGTACTTGGCCGATCTTTGTGAAAATTAGCAGGTATGTTCATTATAGGTCTCGGATGATGCCCGATGTTTTAGTTTGCCCTGTTATAGCCGTTACTAACGGCTGTAACAGCCTGTAACGGTTTTTCTTCTTTATAGAATATCTCAACAAGTACTACGCCGATCTTTCTGAAAATTTGTAGGTATGTTCATTATGGGTCACGAATAATGCGTGATGTTTTAGTTTACCGTTATAGCCGTTACTAACGGCTGTAACGGCCTGTAACGCTTTTTCTTCTTTATAGAATATCTCAGAAAGCACTTGGCCGATCTTTCTGAAAATTTGTAGGTATGTTCATTATAGGTCTCGGATGATGCCCGATGTTTTAGTTTACCGTTATAGCCGTTACTAACGGCTGTAACGGCCTGTAACGCTTTTTCTTCTTTATGGAATATCTCAGAAAGTACTTGGCTGATCTTTGTGAAAATTAGCAGATATGTTCATTATGGGTCAGGAATGATGCCCGATGTTTTAGTTTACCCCGTTATAGCCGTTACTAACGGCTGTAACGGCCTGTGACGGTTTTTCTTCTTTATAGAATATCTCAGAAAGCACTTGGCCGATCTTTCTGAAAATTTGTAGGTATGTTCATTATGGGTCACAAATAATGTCCTATTTTTTAGTTTACCGTTATACTGTTACTAACGGCTGTAACGGCCTGTAACGCCTTTTCTTCTTCGTGGAATATCTCAGAAAGTACTTAGCCGATCTTTGTGAACATTAGCAGGTATGTTCATTATGGGTCACGAATAATACCCGATGTTTTAGTTTACCGTTATAGCCGTTACTAACGGCTGTAACGGCCTGTAACGGTTGTTTTTCTTCATCTCAGAAAGTACTTGGCCGATCTTTGTGAAAATTAGCCGGTGTGTTCATTATGGATCAAGGATGATGCCTGATGTTTTAGTTTACCGTTATAGCATTACTAACGGCTGTAACGGCCTGTAATGTTTTTTTTTCTTTATGGAATATCTCAGAAAGTACTTGGCCGATCTTTGTGAACATTAGCAGGTATGTTCACTATGGGTTACGGATGATGCCCGATGTTTTAGTTTACCGTTATAGCCGTTACTAACGGCTGTAACGGCCTGTAACGCTTTTCTTCTTTATGGAATATCTCCGAAAGTACTTGGCCAACCTTTGTGAAAATTAGCAGGTATCTTCATTATGGGCTACGGATGATACCCGATGTTTAGTTTACCGTTATAGCCGTTACTAACGGCTGTAACGGCCTGTAACGGTTTTTCTTCTTTATGGAATATCTCAGAAAGTATGTGGCCGATATTTCTGAAAATTTGTAGATATGTTCATTATGGGTCACGGATGATGCCCGATGTTTAAGTTTACTGTTATAGCCGTTACTAACGGCCCATAATGGTTTTCTTCTTTATGGAAAATCTCAGAAAGTTCTCGGCCGATCTTCCTGAAAATTTGTAAGTATGTTCATTTTAGGTCACAGACGATAGCCGATGTTTACCAGAATAGCCATTACTAACGGTTACACCAGCCCAAGACGGGTTTTCCTCTTTATGGAATATCTCACGCGTATTCAGGATAAACTGGGAGTACGTTTATATGCTTTGCATCTTGCTTATTTTTTTTTGCTTATTTATTTGTTTATTCAAGAGCAAAAGCACAATAACGGTCTCCAAACGAAGAAACAAATAAACTGCAAAATATTGAATAATCCATTCATTTATCTATTCGTTCATTCATCCATCCATCCATTCATCCATTTATTCATTCATTCGTGAACTCATTCATTCCTTTATATGTTTATTTACTCGTTTATGAATCAAATAATCAATTCTATAGAGAAAAGTACACCACACTTGCTTCAGTCGTTCATTGCCTGTGTTTGTATCTTAGTTCAGACGTCCCCCCATTGCTTGTTTTTGTATCTTAGTTCAGACGTCCCCCCATTGCCTGTGTTTGTATCTTAGTTCAGACGTTCCCCCATTGCTTGTTTTTGTATCTTAGTTCAGACGTCCCCCCATTGCCTGTGTTTGTATCTTAGTTCGACGTCCCCCATTGCCTGTGTTTGTATCTTAGTTCAGACGTCCCCCATTGCTTGTTTTTGTATCTTAGTTCAGACGTCCCCCCATTGCCTGTGTTTGTATCTTAGTTCAGACGTCCCGCCATTGCTTGTTTTTGTATCTTAGTTCAGACGTCCCCCCATTGCTTGTTTTTGTATCTTAGTTTAGACGTTCACCCCCTCCGCCTTCCATCCATCCCCCTCTCCCATATCACGGGTGCCAACGTTTCAAAGTTAAAAGCGTA
>CM065717.1:103137386-103139886 GCA_033310375.1 Conus canariensis | reverse complement strand
ACTCCCACAAACACAAATAATATCTTTACAAAATTTTGTTTTGAGAGTATTTAGACGAATCTTAAACATCAAAGACGTAATTGATCTGGATTTGATTTGACTTAAACTCTTAATTATTATATCCGAATGCAGTGTGTCACAAGCTTTTACACAATCATGTGAATATTGTATATCTAAGTCTTCAACTTGTCAACGAATCATCCTTTGCTAACTTGTCAAAGTATTTATAATATTCATGTAGACCTAGCTTAATTGTAAGTTTAATTGTCCCTGCAGCATTGCGTGCTGCACTCTTGGCTGCTTGATCTACCTGTTCATTAGAGACAATTCCACAGTGAGATGGAATCCAATAAAAAGTAACACTGATATCTTTGCTTGCTATGTGATGTATTAAGTGCTTGATTTTGTGTGTCATTTCAACCCGTGCCTTAGTATTTTGGCCTTTGATGGCATATAATACTGTGCGTGCGTGCGTGTGTGTGTGTGTGTGTGTGTGTGTGTGTGTGTGTGTGTGTGTGTGTGTGTGTGTGTGTGTGTGTGTGTGTGTGTGTGTGTGTGTGCGTGCGTGTGTGTGTGTGTGTTAGAATACGTGTCGTCAGTGTTAGAGTTCAGATAGTCCCTGAGAACTGATGTCTTGGCAAAGGTGTAGGACTGAAATGTACCTGCGAATACTGGCTAATGCCATGTCAAAGGTTTTCGGTCTGAAATGCACCCATCAGGGAAGCCAATGTCTTGGCAAATGTTTAAGATCCGAAATGTACCCATGAGTTGGAGCTAATTTCCTAGCAAAGATTGAGAACCTGGTGTAAACTTGTAAACGTAGGGGCTTATGTCAAGGACAGGTGTAGGATCCAAACTCTACTTGTAAATGGGAGCTAATGTCTTGGCAAAGATCTGGGGTCCAGTATGTACCCATGCTAGGAGTTAATGTCTCGACAAAGATCTCAGGTTCAATATGTACCCATGATGGGAGCTAAGTCCGGCAAAGGTTTGGTCCAAATGTCCATATGGGAACTATCTTGGCAAGTTTGGCCGAAGGTTCCATGGTGGGAACTTCTTCGTTTCTCTCCTCCTCCTCCTCTTCCTTCCTCCTCCTCTTCTTCTTCTTCTTTTCTTCTTGTGCAGCTTGTGTTCCGTTCCCCTAGCATCCACAGCTTCACTGGTCCAACGTCTGACATGCAAGGCTTGTGTTCATGCTAATTTCCGTGTCCCTCTAACAGCTCTGTGCATGCATTGTCTCGTCCCTCCTCCAACAGCTCCATGGAGGTGTTTTGCATGGCTGTTGTCTCTCCCTCCTCCAACAGCTCCATGGAGGTGTGTTTTAGCATGGCTGTTGCTCTGTCCTCTCAATCCGTTGCATCGTCTCTCCCTCCTCCAACAGCTCCATGGAGGTTGTTTTGCATGGCTGTTGTCTCTCCCTCCTCCAACAGCTCCATGGAGGTGTTTTGCATGGCTGTTGTCTCTCCCTCCTCCAACAGTCCAGTGGCATGGCAGTTGTCTTTTACAGCTCATGGGCTGTTTCTCTGTTCTCTCCCTCCTCCAACAGCTCCATGGAGGTTGTTTTGCATGGCTGTTGTCTCTCCCTCCTCCAACAGCTCCATGGAGGTTGTTTTGGCATGGCTGTTGTCTCTCCCTCCTCCAACAGCTCCATGGAGGTTGTTTTGCATGGCTGTTGTCTCTCCCTCCTCCAACAGCTCCATGGAGGCTTTGTTTTAGCATGGCTGTTTGTCTCTCCCTCCTCCAACAGCTCCATGGAGGTTGTTTTGCATGGCTGTTGTCTCTCCCTCCTCCAACAGCTCCATGGAGGTGTTGCATGGCTGTTGTCTCTTCCCTCCTCAACAGTCCAGGAGGTTGTTTTGCATGGCTGTTGTCTCTCCCTCCTCCAACAGCTCCATAGAGGTTGTTTTGCATGGCTGTTGTCTCTCCCTCCTCCAACAGCTCCATGGAGGTTGTTTTGCATGGCTGTTGTCTTCCCTCCTCCAACAGCTCCATGGAGGTTGTTTTGGCATGGCTGTTGTCTCTCCCTCCTCCAACAGCTCCATGGAGGTTGTTTTAGCATGGCTGTTGTCTCTCCCTCCTCCAACAGCTCCATGGAGGATGTTTTGGCATGGCTGTTGTCTCTCCCTCCTCCAACAGCTCCATGAGGTTGTTTTGCATGGCTGTTGTCTCTCCCTCCTCCAACAGCTCCATGGAGGTTGTTTTGCATGGCTGTTGTCTCTCCCTCCTCCAACAGCTCCATGGAGGATTGTTTTGGCATGGCTGTTGTCTCTCCCTCCTCCAACAGCTCCATGGAGGTTGTTTTAGCATGGCTGTTGTCTCTCCCTCCTCCAACAGCTCCATGGAGGTTGTTTTGGCATGGCTGTTGTCTCTCCCTCCTCCAACAGCTCCATGGAGGATTGTTTTGGCATGGCTGTTGTCTTCCCTCCTCCAACAGCTCCATGGAGGGTTGTTTTAGCATGGCTGTTGTCTCTCCCTCCTCCAACAGCTCCATGGAGGGTTG
>CM065717.1:103109886-103129886 GCA_033310375.1 Conus canariensis | reverse complement strand
GTTTCCTCCTGGATTGTCCCCGGGGAACTAATGTTGGCCATTAACCTTGCTTACCTGTCCGGTGACACCGGGAACTTCTCGCTGTCACTGGTACTATACCCTCACACCCAGCTGTACCCCCAGGCCAAGTCGTGGATATCGTCTGTTGGCTGTCCCCAGCTGAGCAGCGCCCAGTAGAGGTGCCCGGATGAGTGACTACAGGCCACACACCACAATTATGATTATGCGCTAAACCACTGTGTAATCCATGAAAGCGCTGTGAGGCCTGCCATACATTTGAGCGAGCATTGAATGTTAAACCGATACTTGATCAAAAGAACAACTCCTCATCAATTATTTCCCTTGTTTTGGAGGATCTTCACTGAAGAAATCACAATCTTCAAATATATGACCTTCCCCTTAGTTGACCTCACATTTCAGGCCTTTGCGCTCACCCGTGACCCTATCTTTGCGCCGGTTTTAAGTGCACAAAATAATCCCAATCCTTTGATTTTCATCTGTCTGCTTGGAACTACCTGACTTGTACCTTGATGGCCATAAGAAAGAAAAAGAGCAGAGTCAACTTTCAGACACAATAAAAATTCGCAAAATAATCCAATTGCGCCAGTCTATAAATACACGGCTCCTTACGCAAGATCTTGGCGCATTAATTTTTGGTGTGCAGCCACACGTCATCGAGTGCAGTGTCACAGGGTGAGGAGGGGGGGGTGAGGAGGGGGGGGTGAGGAGGGGGGGAAGGAGGGGGGAGGAGGGGGGAGGAGGGGGGGGGGGGGGCTTAGCCTCAGCCTTGAACAGTCACAAGAATCGTCATGGGTCTGTAAACACACAGTGATATGAGACTGTGAGATGTCAAGGTTTATGCTGAAAGCATAAATTATACCGACCTGTGTACTGATGCCATCACTGGTTTTTTTCATTGTGTGTGTAGCCGTTTTTATGTGGTCACTCACCCCCTTTGGAGGAAGGGTCTTTTTTTTCTTTTCTTTTCTTTTTTTTTTTTTTTTTTTTTTTGGGGGGGGGGGGGGGGGAGGCGGAGAAAGAAGAGTATTGGTTGGTTGCAGCCATGGCGGAAGTCTACAGGCGCCAGACTTCGTCCACAGCAACAGCGGGTTGTGGGCCTCAGGGTTTCTGTCTGAATCAGACACTGGCCGGTCAGAAAATGGAACATAGGAGCTAAGCATTGTTGAAATCTATCGCACATAATCTTCTTCGAAGAAGAAGAAGCGGAAGAAGAAGAAAAAGAAGAAGAAGAAGTGAAGAAGAAGAACAACAACAACAACAACAACGACTCAAAAACAACAGCAAGAACAACAACAACTACAACAACATGAACAAAAATAATAATGATAATAATAATAATAAATAATGACGATGGTAATGATGATGGTGATGATGATGAAAATGATGATGATTATGATGACGATGACGATGACGACGATGATGACGATGACGACGACGATGATGATGATGATGATGATGATGATGATGATGATGATGATGATGATGACAGGGCAATAAAACATTAGACCTCTCCGCCTTACAGTCAATGATATGAAATATGAAGACATCAATGAAGGTAAACTGTTAATCTAAGAGAAAAAGAACAGGTAGACAGACAGACAGACAGACAGACAGATAGTGCTGGTACCATATATCAGTTACTAACTTAAATCATACTGACAGCATTATCCAATAACATGAAAAACGTGGCTCAGAAATGCTTTGGGGTTAGAGGAGGGTAGTTTTTAAAAAAATAAGACTTTATGAAAATAATAAACTGCATTTCAAAATATGAAGATAAAAACACTCTTTCCCGCCTCCAAATTCCCCTCAAAAATCATGACCTTTCTTCTTCTTCTTCTTCTTCTTCTTCTTCTTCTTCTTCTTCTTCTTCTACAGGATCTACTTTCCCCAAATTCTTGGTGGTGGCAGTGTTGTCTGAGTTGATAATCCTTGATGCTGGTATTGTCGTCTGAGGTGCTAATTCGTTGGTGTGTGTGTGTGTGTGTGTGTGTGTGTGTGTGTGTGTGTGTGTGTGTGTGTGGTGTGTGTGTGTGTGTGTGTGTGTGTGTGTGTGTGTGTGTGTGTGTGTGTGTGTGTCGTGACCTCAGGTCAGCAGCAGTGGCATCAAGAAGATCGCCACAGGAGACCTGAAGGCGGAGGACGCCACGCTGATGAAGCTGTGCTGTGACGACACCAAGCCCAAGGACTGCTGTAAGGACCACCTCAAGGACCTGGCCGCCAACAAGACGCTGTACGGCGCCGTGCAGCAATACACCGTGCCGCAACGTACAGCCGTCTGCCAGGTAGGGAATGCTTGTGTATGTGGACATACCCTTCACGTGTGAAAACCAACCCACACACTTTATATTTTCCTCTTGTATACGCACACTCCGAGAACGAGGAAAAGACAGAGAGACAGTCAAAGTCAGAACGTAAATGAGGAAAAGACAGAGAGACAAAGTCAGAACGTTAATGAGGAAAAGACAGAGAGATGGTCAAAGTCAGAATGTAAATGAGGAAAAGACAGAGAGACTGTCAAAGTCAGAACGTTAATGAGGAAAAGACAGAGAGACAGTCAAAGTCAGAACGTTAATGAGGAAAAGACAGAGAGACTGTCAAAGTCAGAACGTTAATGAGGAAAAGACAGAGAGACAGTCACAGTCAGAACGTTAATGAGGAAAAGACAGAGAGAAGTCAAAGTCAGAACGTTAATGAGGAAAAGACAGAGAGATGGTCAAAGTCAGAACGTTAATGAGGAAAAGACAGAGAGACTGTCAAAGTCAGAACGTAATCGGACACACACGGTCTGCCCGTGGTTTGAATTCACGCTGGGACATGCAGGTGACCAGGAAGGGTGAATGGATGGGAATGCTTGGATCTGGCTGTAATCATTTCATATGAAACGATTATTTTCCAAATATGTAATGCGTCGTGACGATGTGAGCTTTCAAGTTTGAAACCAAAGCAATATCTTCCACAGTGTGTCCGTGGGGAAAGGGTCGACTTGCAGGAAATGTATCATGCACAAACCAGAAGGTAGAGAGGTAGACTAGAGTGTGTCACGCAGCCGACCTGTACTTCAGGGCTACACAAGTCTAGGATGCAGTCAAGCTGTGTGCTTCAGGGGATAGACCAGTGTGTGATGTAGACCAATGTATGATACAGTCAGTCCGTATGTTTCAGGACGTAGACCAATGTATGATGCAGTCAAGGTGTATGTTTCAGGACGTGGGCCAATGTGTGATGCAGTCATCTGTATGTTTCAGGACATAGACCAGCGTGTGATATAGACCAGTGTATGATGTAGACCAGTGTGTGATGCAGACCAGTGTGTGATGCAGTCAGTCTGTATGTTTCAGGACATAGACCAGTGTGTGATATAGACCAGTGTGTGATGCAGACCAGTGTGTGATGCAGACCAGTGTGTGATGCAGTCAGTCTGTATGTTTCAGGACATAGACCAACGTGTGATATAGACCAGTGTATGATGTAGACCAGTGTGTGATGCAGACCAGTGTGTGATGCAGTCAGTCTGTATGTTTCAGGGGGTAGACCAGTGTGTGATGCAGACCAGTGTGTGATGTAGACCAGTGTGTGATGCAGTCAGTCTGTATGTTTCAGGGGTAGACCAGTGTGTGATGTAGACCAGTGTGTGATGCAGTCAGTCTGTATGTTTCAGGACGTAGACCAATGTATGATGCAGTCAAGGTGTATGTTTCAGGACGTAGACCAATGTGTGATGCAGTCAAGGTGTATGTTCCAGGACGTAGACCAATGTGCGATGCAGTCAAGGTGTATGTTTCAGGACGTAGACCAGTGTATGATGCAGTCAAGGTGTATGTTTCAGGACGTAGACCAATGTGTGATGCAGTCAAGGTGTATGTTCCAGGACGTGGACCAATGTGTGATGCAGTCAAGGTGTATGTTTCAGGACGTAGACCAATGTGTGATGCAGTCAAGGTGTATGTTTCAGGACGTGGACCAATGTGTGATGCAGTCAAGGTGTATGTTCCAGGACGTGGACCAATGTATGATGCAGTCAAGGTGTATGTTTCAGGACGTGGACCAATGTATGATGCAGTCAAGGTGTATGTTCCAGGACGTGGACCAATGTATGATGCAGTCAAGGTGTATGTTTCAGGACGTGGACCAATGTATGATGCAGTCAAGGTGTATGTTTCAGGACGTGGACCAATGTATGATGCAGTCAAGGTGTATGTTCCAGGACGTAGACCAATGTATGATGCAGTCAAGGTGTATGTTCCAGGACGTAGACCAATGTATGATGCAGTCAAGGTGTATGTTCCAGGACGTAGACCAATGTATGATGCAGTCAAGGTGTATGTTCCAGAACGTAGACCAATGTATGATGCAGTCAAGGTGTATGTTTCAGGACGTGGACCAGTGTGTGATGCAGGACTACCACACCAACACGGAGGAACTGCAGCAGTGTGTGTCCTCCCCCTGGAAGACCGCCAACGTCACCGCTGTCTACGACAACCTCAACACCCTCGTCTGCAAGGATCTGCCCAATAACAACACAGAGCACGGTCAGTGAGCAGCAGTGGGATGTCTCTCTCCTTCCATACAGCGAGTCACTGGGGTCATGTAGGTCAGGGTTCATATGTCAGACCTGAGTCTGGATCTGATATGGTCCAGTGACTCAGCCGTTATCATGTCCTGGAGTAGTGTCCTTCAACTAGGGGCAGCGCAAAGATGAACACATTTGACGTGTATAAGGAGTGTTTCATAGGATGAGGTATTGTATTGATTCATACGACATTTGACGTGTATAAGGAGTGTTTCATAGGATGAGGTATTGTATTGATTCATACGACATTTGACGTGTATAAGGAGTGTTTCATAGGATGAGGTATTGTATTGATTCATACGACATTTGACGTGTATAAGGAGTGTTTCATAGGATGAGGTATTGTATTGATTCATACGACATTTGACGTGTATAAGGAGTGTTTCATAGGATGAGGTATTGTATTGATTCATACGACATTTGACGTGTATAAGGAGTGTTTCATAGGATGAGGTATTGTATTGATTCATACGACATTTGACGTGTTTAAGGAGTGTTTAATCGGATGAGGTATTGTATTGATTCATACGACATTTGACGTGTATAAGGAGTGTTTCATAGGATGAGGTATTGTATTGATTCATACGACATTTGACGTGTATAAGGAGTGTTTCATAGGATGAGGTATTGTATTGATTCATACGACATTTGACGTGTATAAGGAGTGTTTCATAGGATGAGGTATTGCATTGATTCATACGACATTTGACGTGTTTAAGGAGTGTTTCATAGGATGAGGTATTGTATTGATTCATACGACATTTGACGTGTATAAGGAGTGTTTCATAGGATGAGGTATTGTATTGATTCATACGACATTTGACGTGTATAAGGAGTGTTTCATAGGATGAGGTATTGTATTGATTCATACGACATTTGACGTGTATAAGGAGTGTTTCATAGGATGAGGTATTGTATTGATTCATACGACATTTGACGTGTTTAAGGAGTGTTTAATCGGATGAGGTATTGTATTGATTCATACGACATTTGACGTGTTTAAGGAGTGTTTCATAAGATGAGGTATTGTATTGATTCAAACGACATTTGACGTGTATAAGGAGTGTTTCATAGGATGAGGTATTGTATTGATTCATACGACATTTGACGTGTATAAGGAGTGTTTCATAGGATGAGGTATTGTATTGATTCATACGACATTTGACGTGTATAAGGAGTGTTTCATAGGATGAGGTATTGTATTGATTCATACGACATTTGACGTGTATAAGGAGTGTTTCATAGGATGAGGTATTGTATTGATTCATACGACATTTGACGTGTATAAGGAGTGTTTCATAGGATGAGGTATTGTATTGATTCATACGACATTTGACGTGTATAAGGAGTGTTTCATAGGATGAGGTATTGTATTGATTCATACGACATTTGACGTGTTTAAGGAGTGTTTAATCGGATGAGGTATTGTATTGATTCATACGACATTTGACGTGTATAAGGAGTGTTTCATAGGATGAGGTATTGTATTGATTCATACGACATTTGACGTGTATAAGGAGTGTTTCATAGGATGAGGTATTGTATTGATTCATACGACATTTGACGTGTATAAGGAGTGTTTCATAGGATGAGGTATTGCATTGATTCATACGACATTTGACGTGTTTAAGGAGTGTTTTCATAGGATGAGGTATTGTATTGATTCATACGACATTTGACGTGTATAAGGAGTGTTTCATAGGATGAGGTATTGTATTGATTCATACGACATTTGACGTGTATAAGGAGTGTTTCATAGGATGAGGTATTGTATTGATTCATACGACATTTGACGTGTATAAGGAGTGTTTCATAGGATGAGGTATTGTATTGATTCATACGACATTTGACGTGTTTAAGGAGTGTTTAATCGGATGAGGTATTGTATTGATTCATACGACATTTGACGTGTTTAAGGAGTGTTTCATAAGATGAGGTATTGTATTGATTCAAACGACATTTGATGTGTTTAAGGAGTGTTTAATCGGATGAGGTATTGTGTTGATTCAAACGACATTTGACGTGTTTAAGGAGTGTTTCATAAGATGAGGTATTGTATTGATTCAAACGACATTTGACGTGTTTAAGGAGTGTTTAATCGGATGAGGTATTGTATTGATTCAAACGACATTTGACGTGTTTAAGGAGTGTTTCATAAGATGAGGTATTGTATGGATTCAAACGACATTTGACGTGTTTAAGGAGTGTTTAATCGGATGAGGTATTGTATTGATTCAAACGACATTTGACGTGTTTAAGGAGTGTTTAATAGGATGAGATATTGTATTGATTCAAACGGGATTTGTTAGTGCACCTTTAGGGTGAGATGTATACATTCAAGCCGGATTTCCTGGTGCACCTTTACAATGAGGTATTGTATAGATTCAAGATTTCCTGGTGCAGCCTGTTTTTCCTGATGGTGATGGCAGATAGAGTGAATTCATCGTGACTCGGCCTTAATGGCATTTGAAGTGCGGACGGTTTATGGGCGGATTTTATTCTTCTTTGCCGAAGGGTCTGCCTCTTAATGAGGTGGAGATGTTGTCAACACTTCAGGTTTGACAATATGTATAGGCAGCCCGTCTTGCAGCTCTTCTTTGAAGTGTGTGTGTGTGTGTGTGTGTGTGTGTGTGTGTGTGTGTGTGTGTGTGTGTGTGTGTGTGTGTGTGAGTTCTGCATGGTGCTGGAATATTCCAGTAATGCCTCCATGTATGTCCTTCAGGTCTTTTTGTTATTGGTCCACAGGCTCTGAAGCCAGGGGTCTTGTTTGCTTTTTTTTCTTTTAACCGATACTGACGATGTGTGGGCACCAGTTGATGTCATCTGTGGTTATTGTCTTTTGTAGGATAATATATGCCCACGTGTTCAGAGAAACGAGCCATACGATCAGTGATTCTTGTTTTTTTTTTTCTGAAGAAATGACGTAATCTTAATTGATATAAGTTTTGCTTTGACGTGTCATGAGCGAATTTGGTCAAAAAATGTTAAAGCCCATCTTGAAATGTATTTCACGATCAAAACAGACCTCACAAACCCATGAATCAGGCAGCCAGCAGAATACCAAGACACGCCATGTTGGTGGTCTTTTCCTGTGCGAATGATTGTGTTTGTTCCCAGTGATTGTAAACAACTTCATTGCCAACTCAGTTCTGACTGAAGCTCATCTTACAAGGCTGTTTCTGTGAAACAATGGCACATTATCACAAAAAAATGAATAAGAAAGCAGGCTCACGTCAGCTGTCATCTGTTAGTTTTCTAAGTGAACCAGAGCTTGTTTTACCTTAAGATTATGATGTATGAATTTACACTCCATCAAATGATTAAGGAATGGGGAGAAAAAACGAAAAAACAAGAGCGGCAATTTGCCTATGTGCCTCACAAGTGATGAATGTAACAGCGGGATCAAAGGCACAGAGTGGACAGGGAAGGGGAGATGCATGTAGACAACAATTCGCACATGAATAACAGCACCTGCTGAAGAAGGATCAATGTCGAGCTGCAGATGGGACAAGTCAGCTTTTGGGGAGGTGATTAGCTTTTGGGGAGGTAATTAGTTGGTTTTATCTCGACAGAATATAATTCATTTTTTGTTAGTTTCAAAGCGAGGTGACTGAAGGCGGAAACTGAAGCAAATATTGAAAAGCAAAGGTATTGGCTCCGCTGGACAGCTACACAAACAGATTACAGAACAAACACTGTCAAACGCTGACAAACTGGACAAACAGATTATAGAACAGAATAGTGTCAAACACTGACAAACTAGACAAACAGATTTGAGGACTAAACTTTGTCAAACACTGACAAACTAAACAAACAGACTACAGGACTAAACACTGTCAAACAATGACAAACTAGACAAACAGATTACAGGACTAAACACTGTCAAACACTGACAAACTAGACAAACAGATTTGAGGACTAAACTTTGTCAAACACTGACAAACTAAACAAACAGACTACAGGACTAAACACTGTCAAACAATGACAAACTAGACAAACAGATTTGAGGACTAAACTTTGTCAAACACTGACAAACTAAACAAACAGACTACAGGACTAAACACTGTCAAACAATGACAAACTAGACAAACAGATTACAGGACTAAACACTGTCAAACACTGACAATCTAGACAAACAGATTACAGGACAAAACACTGTCAAACACTGACAAACTAGACAAACAGATTACAGGACTAAACACTGACAACACTGACAAACTAGACAAACAGATTACAGGACTAAACACTGTCAAACACTGACACACTAGACAAACAGATTACAGGACAAAACAGTGTCAAACACTGACAAACTAGACAAACAGATTACAGGTCAAAACATTTGTCCTGTAATCTGTTTGTCTAGTTTGTCCAGCGGAACCAATAGCTTTTTCTTTTCAAAATTTGCTTTAATATTTGTTACAGTGTTGGCCTATAACATCAGTTAAAACATCCTTTATTGATGTATAAAGCAATAATTGTAAATGATTAAATCTTGCACACACACACACACACAACACCCCCCCCCCCCCACAAAAAAAAAAATAATATATATATATATATATATATATATATCAGAAATATTGCCAAATGTTGCCGCAAATGTTGATCCCAAATTTACAGCTGTGGTCACTCAGTGACATCTTCCTGCTGGGAATGGCTGCCGAGTAAAGTCAAACCAATTTTAATGATCATGCCAGGTTGGATGATATGCTAGCCTCTGTAACCGCCAATAAAATAGACGAAGGGTTCACAAGCAAGAAAGCTGATGTGACTCTTTACACGGCTCTAATGTGATTGCATTGTTTTGTTTTTCAGACTGTTGCAGTGGTCTTTTGAAGGGGTCGACCTTCTACACTGACTTCACCAAGAACGCCACCACCGCCCAAAAGGAGGTGTTGTGTTCTTCCGTTAACACCACGTGTTATGCCGGAAGTGACGTGTATGACGCGTGCACTAAGGCGTGGGCGTTGGGGCGGGAGGACAAAGGGGTGGGGCAGGAGTTTGACTGTGGCAACTGGACCGAAACCGTTGGCAGAACGTGCAACAGCAAGTGTGAGTTATATCTGTGTGTGTGTGTGTGTGTGTGTGTGTGTGTGTGTGTGTGTGTGTTAAAAATTAATGCGCCAAGGCTTGCTTAAGGATTCGAGTATTAATTTTATAGACTTGCACAGTTAGATTGTTTCGAGAATTTCTATTGTGTCTGAAAGTTGATTCTCCTCATTTTCTTTCACGTGGTCTTCAAGGCACAAGACAGGTGGTTCCAAGCAGACAGATTAAAATCAAAGGAGTGGGACTCTTTGGGGGCTTACACCTGGTACAAAGATAGGGTCACTGGTGACCGCAAAGGCCTGAAACGTGATGTCATCTGGGGGGAAGGTCATGTGTTTGAAGATGTTATGTGAGGTCATCGGTGGAAATCCTCCCAAAACAAAGGAAATATTTGGTGGAGAGTTGTTCTTTTGATCAATTATCAGTTTAACATCAATTCTGGCTCAAAACTATAGTAAGCCTCAAAACGCTTACATGGATTGTATAGTGATTTAGTGCAGAATCCTCATTGTGACGTGGATTGTACAGTGATTTAGTGCAGAATCCTCATTGTGACGTGGATTGTACAGTGATTTAGTGCAGAATGCTAACTGGGTCGTGGATTGTACAGTGATTTAGAGCAGAATGCTAATTGTGGCGTGGATTGTACAGTGATTTAGTGCAGAATGCTAATTGTGGCGTGGATTGTACAGTGATTTAGTGCAGAATGCTAATTGTGGCGTGGATTGTACAGTGATTTAGTGCAGAATGCTAATTGTGGCGTGGATTGTACAGTGATTTAGTGCAGTATGCTAATTGTGGCGTGGATTGTACAGTGATTTAGAGCAGAATCCTGATTGTGGCGTGGATTGTACAGTGATTTAGTGCAGAATGCTAATTGGGTCGTGGATTGTACAGTGATTTAGTGCAGAATGCTAATTGGGTCGTGGATTGTACAGTGAATTAGTGCAGAATGCTAATTGGGTCGTGGATTGTACAGTGATTTAGTGCAGAATGCTAACTGTGGCGTGTGGCCAGTGTCCATCAGTCAGCCCGTTCTCTTTTGCAGGCGAGTACCTCTTCCGGGAAGCCCACTTGAAAGAAGGGGGACCACTCAGTGATGAAGCCATCGGCGGAATCCTGCTGGTTATCTCCCTTATCCTTCTCTGCACCTGCCTCGTCTGCATCGTCAAGTTGCTGCACTCGCTGCTGCAGGTAACACTCAGTTGTTCTGTTGCTGCACTCTCTGCTGCAGGTAACACTCTGTTGTTCTGTTGCTGCACTCTCTGCTGCAGGTAACACTCTGTTGTTCTGTTGCTGCACTCTCTGCTGCAGGTAACACTCTGTTGTTCTGTTGCTGCACTCTCTGCTGCAGGTAACACTCAGTTGTTATGTTGTTGCACTCTCTGCTGCAGGTAACACTCAGTTGTTCTGTTGCTGCACTCTCTGCTGCAGGTAACACTCTGTTGTTCTGTTGCTGCACTCTCTGCTGCAGGTAACACTCAGTTGTTATGTTGTTGCACTCTCAGCTGCAGGCAACACTCCGTTGTTCTGGGGAAGATGTCCGTTCGTATCTTTATGTGCAAGGGTTTCTTTCCATTACATATTGAAGCTGATTTAGTGAAACCACACACGAATACACACATATATGTACACATGCATGTGCAGATGCGTGCGCGCAGGAGCATGCTCACACGAGCCCACAGATCACACACATGCATATACATGCGCATGTGCACACAGGTACCCAATCATCTGCACCTAGGTACATCTGCACCTAGGTACATCTGCACCTAGGTGCCCAAGGTCTGACCAGAGCGCTGGGCTTATGCGTAGGTCAGACATCTGGTAAGTCGTAGCCATGAGATCCTCTCCTTAAAGTCTCTCATCTTATTTATTAATTGATTTATCCATCAGCTTTAAAGCATGCGCAGTGTGCTCTCAAAACTTAGCGGATGTGGTGCAGCGTATATGGACTAGTGTGCACTCCGTGACACCTCCTTGTTCAAACTGAAAATGAAACTAGTGATACCTTCGTGGCCGGGAACTACCCAGGAAACTGTTCGTCCCACACTCCCTCTCTGAGGCCAACAGACGTTCCTTCTCCCCACACTCCCTCCCTCTCTAAGGCCAACAGACGTTCCTTCTCCCCACACTCCCTCTCTCTCTAAGGCCAACAGACGTTCCTTCTCACCACACTCCCTCTCTCTCTAAGGCCAACAGACGTTCCTTCTCCCCACACTCCCTCTCTGAGGCCAACAGACGTTCATTCTCCCCACACTCCCTCTCTCTCTAAGGCCAACAGACGTTCCTTCTCCCCACACTCCCTCTCTCTCTAAGGCCAACAGACGTTCCTTCTCCCCACACTCCCTCTCTAAGGCCAACAGACGTTTCTTCTCCCCACACTCCCTCTCTGAGGCCAACAGACGTTCCTTCTCCCCACACTCCCTCTCTGAGGCCAACAGACGTTCCTTCTCCCCACACTCCCTCTCTCTCTAAGGCCAACAGACGTTCCTTCTCCCCACACTCCCTCTCTAAGGCCAACAGACGTTCCTTCTCCCCACACTCCCTCTCTCTCTAAGGCCAACAGACGTTCATTCTCCCCACACTCCCTCTCTAAGGCCAACTGACGTTCCTTCTCCCCACACTCCCTCTCTGAGGCCAACAGACGTTCCTTCTCCCCACACTCCCTCTCTGAGGCCAACAGACGTTCCTTCTCCCCACACTCCCTCTCTGAGGCCAACAGACGTTCCTTCTCCCCACACTCCCTCTCTGAGGCCAACAGACGTTCCTTCTCCCCACACTCCCTCTCTAAGGCCAACAGACGTTCCTCTCCCCACACTCCCCTCTCTCTAAGGCCAACAGACGTTCCTTCTCACCACACTCCCTCTCTCTCTAAGGCCAACAGACGTTCCTTCTCACCACACTCCCTCTCTCTCTAAGGCCAACAGAGGTTCCTTCTCCCCACTCTCCCTCTCTCTCTAAGGCCAACAGACGTTCCTTCTCCCCACACTCCCTCTCTCTCTAAGGCCAACAGACGTTCCTTCTCCCCACACTCCCTCTCTGAGGCCAACAGACGTTCCTTCTCCCCACACTCCCTCTCTCTCTAAGGCCAACAGACGTTCCTTCTCCCCACATTCCCTCTCTAAGGCCAACAGACGTTCCTTCTCCCCACACTCCCTCTCTCTCTAAGGCCAACAGACGTTCCTTCTCCCCACACTCCCTCTCTAAGGACAACAGACGTTCCTTCTCCCCACACTCCCTCTCTAAGGCCAGCAGACGTTCCTTCTCCCCACACTCCCTCTCTAAGGCCAACAGACGTTCCTTCTCCCCACACTCCCTCTCTCTCTAAGGCCAACAGACGTTCCTTCTCCCCACATTCCCTCTCTCTCTAAGGCCAACAGACGTTCCTTCTCCCCACACTCCCTCTCTCTCTAAGGCCAACAGACGTTCCTTCTCCCCACACTCCCTCTCTAAGGCCAACAGACGTTCCTTCTCCCCACACTCCCTCTCTAAGGCCAACAGACGTTCCTTCTCCCCACACTCCCTCTCTAAGGCCAACAGACGTTCCTTCTCCCCACACTCCCTCTCTAAGGCCAACAGACGTTCCTTCTCCCCACACTCCCTCTCTCTCTAAGGCCAACAGACGTTCCTTCTCCCCACACTCCCTCCCTCTCTAAGGCCAACAGACGTTCCTTCTCCCCACACTCCCTCTCTCTCTAAGGCCAACAGACGTTCCTTCTCCCCACACTCCCTCTCTCTCTAAGGCCAACAGACGTTCCTACTCCCCACACTCCCTCTCTCTCTAAGGCCAACAGACGTTCCTTCTCCCCACACTCCCTCTCTCTCTAAGGCCAACAGACGTTCCTTCTCCCCACACTCCCTCTCTAAGGCCAACAGACGTTCCTTCTCCCCACACTCCCTCTCTCTCTAAGGCCAACAGACGTTCCTTCTCCCCACACTCCCTCTCTCTCTAAGGCCAACAGACGTTCCTTCTCCCCACACTCCCTCTCTCTCTGAGGCCAACAGACGTTCCTTCTCCCCACACTCCCTCTCTCTCTGAGGCCAACTGACGTTCCTTCTCCCCACACTCCCTCTCTCTTTAAGGCCAACAGACGTTCCTTCTCCCCACACTCCCTCTCTGAGGCCAACAGACGTTCCTTCTCCCCACTCTCCCTCTCTCTCTAAGGCCAACAGACGTTCCTTCTCCCCACACTCCCTCTCTGAGGCCAACAGACGTTCCTTCTCCCCACTCTCCCTCTCTCTCTAAGGCCAACAGACGTTCCTTCTCCCCACACTCCCTCTCTGAGGCCAACAGACGTTCCTTCTCCCCACTCTCCCTCTCTCTCTAAGGCCAACAGACGTTCATTCTCCCCACACTCCCCTCTCTGAGGCCAACAGACGTTCCTTCTCCCCTTTGGCCGTCCATATGTGGAAAGTCTTTCCCTCTTCAGCCTCCTCTGTCGCCACTCCCCTACTGTCTCTAGACGAGTCTTTGAGGACTGGGCAAACCCTTCATCTAGCTAACCTTCCACCCACCCACCTATCCAACCCTTCACTCTCTCTCTCTCTCTCTCTCTCTCTCTCTCTCTCTCTCTCTCTCTCTCTCTCTCTCTCTCTCTCTCTCTCTCTCTCTCTTTTGCTCCCCATCCCCACAACCCTCTTCCCAAACTCCCACTGGAAAGTAGGGTGGTTGCTGGCTGAGAGACGGAGCCAGTCGGAGACAGCCAAGGTGGCAGAAGACGCCCAAGAGACCTACCCCCCTCCCCCCTCCCCCACCCGCTTCCCCACCTTATTTCCACAACTAGTACTCCAACTCCATGTGGGTGTATTACCCACACCCCAGCTAGTTTTTCCACATTCTTAGGAAGAAGAGTCACTTGCCGTGGTGAAGCGTTCTGTCTATTGCCAGTAGCCACATTTCCCTTGATCTTGGACCAAAAAGAGGTTTATATAGGAGGGGGCAACGAATAGACATATCTCACTCTTGTTCTTAACCGGTTTGTGCTTTGGAAAACACTCGCATCATCCTTGTCCTTCTTCTGCTTCATATGACACTACTTGTCCTTACAACTACTTGTCCTTACAAAGTTCAGAAAACACTCCACAGTCCTTGTCCTACAAAGTTCAGAAAACACTCCACAGTCCTTGTCCTTACAAAGTTCAGAAAACACTCCACAGTCCTTGTCCTTACAAAGTTCAGGTAACACTTCACAGTCCTTGTCCTTACAAAGTTCAGGTAACACTCCACAGTCCTTGTCCTTACAAAGTTCAGGTAACACTTCACAGTCCTTGTCCTTACAAAGTTCAGGTAACACTCCACAGTCCTTGTCCTTACAAAGTTCAGGTAACACTCCACAGTCCTTGTCCTTACAAAGTTCAGGTAACACTCCACAGTCCTTGTCCTTACAAAGTTCAGGTAACACTCCACAGTCCTTGTCCTACAAAGTTCAGGTAACACTCCACAGTCCTTGTCCTTACAAAGTTCAGAAAACACTCCACAGTCCTTGTCCTACAAAGTTCAGGTAACACTCCACAGTCCTTGTCCTTACAAAGTTCAGGTAACACTCCACAGTCCTTGTCCTTACAGATTTATGCTTCAGGTTACATCCATCGTCTTTATCCTTACGAACTTCTGCTTCAAAAAAAAATCTATTGTCCTTCTCCATACAGATCTCTGCTTCAGCTGACAATCCATCATCCTTGACCTTACAAATTTCCGCCTCATGTAACATCCATCATAATTGTCCTTACAAATTTCCGCTTCAGGTAACACGCCATCATCCTTGTCCTTACAAATTTCTGCTTCATGTGACATAATATCGCTCCTGTCCTTACAAATTTCTGCTTCTGGTAACACGCCATCATCTTTGTCCTTACAGATTTCTGCTTCTGGTAACACGCCATCATCCTTGCCCTCACAAATTTCTGCTTCAGGTAACACGCCATCATCCTTGTCCTGCCAAATTTCTGTTTCAGGTAACACTCTGTTACATTGTGCTTTTGCTCCACCAGACACAGACAGTGACTCCTGTATATAACGATTTATTTTTCAATGTTCTGTCCCCTGCAGGGCCCCATGGCGCGGATGATCAAGAAGTTCGTCAACGCCGACTTCCCGGGTTACTGTGCCTATTTCACCGGCTACCTGGCCATCCTGATCGGCGCCGGCATGACCATTCTCGTCCAGAGCTCCTCCATCTTCACCTCCACCCTCACCCCTCTCGTGGGCCTGGGAGTGATCACCCTTGACCGGATGTACCCTCTGACCTTGGGTTCCAACATTGGCACCACTGCCACAGGTGAGTGAGTCCACTGTAAAGAGCTACGATAGGAAGGTGACGTGCGACGGGGTATCCTGTAAAATGTTACAGTACGAAGGTAATGTGCAGTAAGGTATCCTGTAAAAATGTTCCAAAAAGGTGATGTGCAACATGACATCCTGTAAAATCAACTTGGGAATATGGTTCAACATGGTATCCTGTAAAATCAACTTGGGAGTATGGTTCAGTTTGGTATCCTGTAAAATCAACTTGGGAATATGGTTCAACATGGTATCCTGTAAAATCAGCTTGGGAATATAGTTCAACATGGTATCCTGTAAAATCAACTTGGGAATATGGTTCAACATGGTATCCTGTGAAATCAACTTGGGAATATGGTTCAACATGGTATCCTGTGAAATCAACTTGGGAATATGGTTCAACATGGTATCCTGTAAAATCAACTTGGGAATATGGTTCAACATAGTATCCTGTAAAATCAACTTGGGAATATAGTTCAACATGGTATCCTGTAAAGTGAGACAATGGGAATGGTATTATATCATATAACATGTTATGATGGGAAGGTAACATGTAACCTAGTATCCTGTAAAATGCTATCATACGGCGACAATGTGCAACAGAGTTTCCTGTAAAAATGTTACAACAGGAAGGTGACGTGCAGTATGGTATCCTGTAAAAAGCTACAATGGAATAGTAATGCGCTACATGGGCCACAGGAAGCTGATATGCAACACGGTGTCTTGTAAAATGTTACAATAGGAAGGTGACGTGCAATGTGATATCCTGTAACATTAGCTTGGGAATATGGGTCAGCATGGAATCCTGTAAAGTGATGCAATGGGAATGTGATCTTGCAACATGGTATCAAATGCAATAATGGGAATATTATGTGCAACTTGGAACCACATAAACTTCTGCCTTACGAAGATTATGTGCAACATGGTATCCTGTAAAGCGCTACAATACGAACGTGATGTGCAATTTGGTATTCATTTGATTGGCACAATAGGACAGGAATGTGTAACATGATATTGGCACAATAGTAGAGCAATGTGTAATATGATATCCTGTAAAGTACAAAAACAGGAAAATGATATGTAATATGGCATCCGGTAAAACGCTACGACAGGTAAGCAATGTGTCATATTGTATCCTGTAAAGTGCTACAATAGGAGTCTGTAAAATGGTATCCTGTAAACTTCTACGGTAGGATCTGTAACATGGTGTCCAGTAAAGTGCTACAAAAGGAATCTAACATGGTATCATTTAAAGTGATGAGATAGGACTCCCTAACATGGTATCCTGTAAAGTGCTACAATAGAAGTATGTAGCATAGTATCCCGTAAAGTGCTACAATAGAAATCTGCAAAAGGGTATCCTGTAAAGTGCTACAATAGAAGTCTACATGGGGTCCTGTAAAGTGCCACAATAGGAGTCTCTAACATGGTATCCTGTAAAGTGCTACAATAAGAGCCTGCAAAAGGGTATCCTGTAAAGTGCTACAATAGAAGTCTAACATGGGATCCTGTAAAGTGCCGCAATATGAGTCTCGAGTATGGTATCCTGTAAAGTACTATAAAAGGACTCACAACATAGTATCCTGTAAAGTTCTACAATGGAGCATGTAAGATGGTATCCTGTAAGGTGCTAGAGTGGAAGTCTGTAACGTGGTATCCTGTAAGGTGCTAGAGTGGAAGTCTGTAACATGGTATCCTGTAAAGTGCTACAATAGGAGCTTGTAACATGGTATCCTGTAAATTGCTACAGTGGCAGTCTCTAACGTGGTATTCTGTAAAGTGCTACAACAAGAGCCTGTCACATGGTATCCTGTAAAATGCTACAACAAGAGTCTGTCACAAGGTATCCTGTAGATTGCTACAATTGGAATTTAACATGATATTCTGTAAAGTGCTACAACAGGAGTTTAACATATCCTGTAAAGTGCTACAGCAGGAATTTAACATGGTATCCTGTAAAGAGTTACAATAGGAGTTTAACAGAGCTTCTTCATGTAAAGAGCTACTACAGGACGTGCTTTCTGTGCAGGGATCCTGGCGGCCCTGGCCCAGGACGTGGAATCGATCCCCCGGTCCCTACAGGTGGCCTTCGCGCACCTGTTCTTCAACATCTCCGGCATCATCCTCTTCTACCCCCTGCCCTTCATGCGCATCCCCATCCCCGCCGCCAAGTTCCTGGGCACTACCACGGCCAAGTACCGCTGGTTCGCCATCGTCTACCTCATCCTCATGTTCTTCCTCCTCCCCCTGGCCGTCTTCGGCCTGTCCATCCCGGGCTGGTACGTGCTGGCCATCGTGCTCATCCCCATTGCCGTCCTGGTCATCATCATCGGCATCATCAAGTGCCTGCAGGCCAAGAGGCCCGAGTGCCTGCCCGCCAAACTGCAGAACTGGAAGTTCCTGCCGGAGCCGTTGCGGTCGTTGGCGCCCTACGACAAAGTCATGAAGAAGCTCTGCTTCTGCGCCCGTTTCCAGGACGAGAGCCCTGAGGGGAAGAAGAGAGGCAAGGAGGGCAAAGGGGAGACCAATCAGGGCTTTGATGGCGTGGTGTCCACCAAGATGTAGAAGATGGAACACTTACGAGACTCCAGGACTGAGTGGAGAGGAAGAGAGGGGTGACGACCAACATGGAGAGATAAGGGGTTATTAGGGACTGTGGTGGTGGTGTAACACCTTAGTATATCGATATGTGGGTTTGCTGAGATAAAGAGTTATTTGGGGCTCTGGTGGTGTTGTCACAACCAGTATATCGATATATGGGTTTGCTGGGCGCTGGTGATGTTTTTATGACCAGTATGTTGATGCATGGTTTACGAGTCTTTGGTGGAGTTGTTATATAACTTACATATCAAAATGTTGGTTATTGTGGCTCTGATGATGTTGTTTTGACCAGTATGTCGGTATGTGCGTTACTGGTCTTGGATGGTGTTATTATGGTCAGAATGTAATATAGAAATGATCAGGTTTCTGCCATCTGACGATCCGGTGGACTGTTTGACGGGTGGGGAAGATGGGGAAGTGGGATGTTGGTGTTGGTCATTACCAGTGATTCTCCAACCTCCTTAAACTTCTGCCACAGCATTGGAGAACGCCCAGACTCATCTGTATAGACCCACATCTGCTGTGCATAATTTGAATCAGATTGATGATAGATTAACTTGACCACGTTTATTTCACCTGAACATTTTAGCTGTCAGTGCATAAATTCAGAATTTGAAAACCAACTTTGAAGAAAGTTTTCCGTAATTTCGATTCACAAGAATGAATTATTCTATTCACTGACTTCCTCCTTACCCTACACTCCCTTCACCCACCCACCCTTACCCTCCTTTCTTTTGGCATAGTTCATCTTATACAGACCCCACCAACCCCCCACACTTTCTTTTGGCATAGTTCATCTTATACAGACCCCACCTACCCCCACACTTTCTTTTGGCATAGTTCATCTTATACAGACCCCACCAACCCCCCACACTTTCTTTTGGCATAGTTCATCTTATACAGACCCCACCAACCCCCCACACTTTCTTCTGGCATAGTTCATCTTATACAGACCCCACCAACCCCCCACACTTTCTTTTGGCATAGTTCATCTTATACAGACCCCACCTACCCCCCACACTTTCTTTTGGCATAGTTCATCTTATACAGACATATAGTTCATTGGATTTAGGCCTGTGTCTTCCCACGTGTCTTTGTTGTGCTGTTTGTGTTTACCGTGTGCAGGGTCATTCAGGAATAAGAGTCCTCCCAGAAAAGATCCACCCAACTGGAATGCTCAGAATTTCTGTGAACTAAACAGTGAGTAATCTTTTGAAGATTGTCTCCTAAAAAAAACTTTTTTTAATATTAATGTCTACAGCTTTTTGACAGTTTTTTGTTGGCTTTTATTTTATTTTCCTTTTTTTAACAGAAAATGCTGCTTTCTCCACGAATGACTGAGAATATCCTACTTCGATCATTTTCTGTGCAATGCGAAGAACCGTTTCATTAAACTAAATAGAAAAAAAAGAAGAAGAAAAAGGAAAAGTAAAGAAAGAAAGAAGAAAGAAAGAATTACTGCTTGCTTATAAA
>CM065717.1:103059886-103102386 GCA_033310375.1 Conus canariensis | reverse complement strand
ATAGGGAGCATGTTGTCGGTGTCTCCAAGGCGCTGTATACATTGAGGGGAAGATAGGGAGCATGTTGTCGGTGTCTCCAAGGCGCTGTATACATTGAGGGAAAGATAGGGAGTATGTTGTCGGTGTCTCCAAGGCGCTGTATACATTGAGGGAAAGATAGGGACTAAATGTGTTGTTGATGTCTCCAAGGCGCTGTATACATTGAGGGGAAAATAGGAAGGGGCTAAATATATTACATATACATTGAGGGGAAGATAGGAAGTATGCTGTTGATGTCTCCAAGGGGCTGTATACGTTGACGGGAAAATAGGAAGGGGCTAAATATATTACATATACATTGAGGGGAAGATAGTAAGGGATTAAATATGTTATTGTCTCCAAGGCGCTGTATACACTGAGGGGAAGATAGGAAGGGACTAAATATGTTGATGTCTCCAAGGGGCTGTATACATTGAGGGGAAGATAGGAAGGGACTAAATATATTACATATACATTGAGGAGAAGATAGGAAGGGACTAAATATGTTGTCTCTAAGGGGCTGTATACATTGAGGGGAAGATAGGTAGGTTCTAAATATGTTGTCAATATCTCCAAGGGGCTGAACACATTGCAAGTCCTAGGACGCCGAGCCTCTGGGGTGTGTGTGTGTGTGTGTGTGTGTGTGTGTGTGTGTGTGTGTGTGTGTGTATGTGCCAGTGCTTCCATCCAGTGTGTGTGTTTGTGTGTGTGTGTGTGTGTGTGTGTGTGTGTGTGTGTGTGTGTGTGTGTGTGTGTGTGTGAGTACCAGTGCTTTCATCCAAGGTGTGTGTGTGTATGTGTGTGTGTGTGTGTGTGTGTGTGTGTGCGTGCGTGCGCGCGCGTATGTGCGTGTCCATGTGTGTGTGTGTGTGTGTGTGTGTGTGTGTGTGTGTGTGTGTGTGTATGCATGCATGTGCGTGTGCGTGTGTGTGAGCGCACCAGTGCTTTCATCCAAGGTGTGAGGCTGAACTGAACCCAACCACTGTCCCTTCACTCTGAGCCAACCTCCAGATGAAGTCCACAGCTGATGACAGTTTTCAACACAGACAGTGACCTGGAGGTTACAGTGGTGAGAATCATGGCCCAGTTGGTCAGCAAGAATTGACAGCTGATGACAGTTTTGAACACAGACAGTGACCTGGAGGTTACAGTGGTGAGAATCATCGCCCAGTTGGTCAGCAAGAATTGACAGCTGATGACAGTTTTGACAACAGACAGGGACATGGAGTTTACAGTGGTAAGAATCATCGCCCAGTTGGTCAGCAAGAATTGACAGCTGATGACAGTTTTGACAACAGACAGGGACATGGAGGTTACAGTGGTGAGAATCATCGCCCAGTTGGTCAGCAAGAATTGACAGCTGATGACCAAAAAAAATTCCAACCAAAACTGCAGGAGAGAGTTGCCATTCTCTTGGTATCCAACATGCCATGTAACAACTTCACCGTTTTCTGTTGTTTTGTGTTCATTGACCTTGTATCAGTCCTGCCTGTGTGGTCCTCCCCCCGTTGTGAATCTCCCGTATGTTTACATATAAATAAACGGCATCGATCATGTATGAACGACTTTTTCTTGCCTTTCCATAATGTGTGTATATGCATGGATGTGTTTGATTGTGATATGTCTGTGCGACCAAAGCAGTGCCTGTGTGCATATGTGGGTGTGTGCGTGCGTGTGTGCGTGTGTGGAGAGAGAGAGAGAGAGGAGAGAGAGAGAGAGAGAGAGAGAGAGAGAGAGAGAGAGAGAAACTGGCATCATTTACACAGAAAGATGAAACATGGCGTCATTCACACAGAAAGATGAAACATGGCGTCATTCACACAGAAAGATGAAACATGGCGTCATTTACACAGAAAGATGAAACATGGCCTCATTTACACAGAAAGATGAAACATGGCCTCATTTACACAGAAAGATGAAACATGGCCTCATTTACATAGAAAGATGAAACATGGCGTCATTCACATAGAAAGATGAAACATGGCCTCATTTACATAGAAAGATGAAACATGGCATCATTCACACAGAAAGATGAAACATGGCATCATTTACATAGAAAGATGAAACATGACATCATTTACATAGAAAGATGAAACATGGCGTCATTTACACAGAAAGATGAAACATGGCGTCAGGTTCATAGAAAGATGAAACATGGCCTCATTTACACAGAAAGATGAAACATGACATCATTCACATAGAAAGATGAAACACAAGCATCATTCACACAGGAAAATGAAACATACGTATCAATTGGGTAGAAACTTGTCATTCACACAGGCAGATAATAACATATGTATTTCTGACAGACTTATTTATTGAAGCCTGAGGTGACACCCTCCCCCCCCCCCCCCCCCCCCCCCCCCGCATTCCCCCCCCACCCCACCCCCCCCACCCCCAAACCCTGACAGAGCCAGAATCATCAGAAGAAGTGACAGTGTACCCATTCCCCGCCAGACACAATAAAACAAGGGAACATGACATGACACAACCATGCCATCGATACTTACAAATCAATAATAATCATAAATTTTATTGTTATAGCCCATTCCACCACATGGGACCTTTCCAGGGCTGTCAACATGCAGGAAAACAAAGGGTCACATCATGAAATTGAGGGCGGGGGGGGGGGGGGGGGGATTTGCATCATTAAAAAAACTGTAACAAACAACAAAGATGTTATCTACACACAATGTATGACATGGTTGCTATTTATTGATCTCCCACAGGCGGATGAGCCTAGGCTCTGCAGTGAGTATCAACTCTTCTGCTGACTTTCTCATTCTCAGATTTTAAAAAAGAGATGACAAACCTTATATGTAACAACAACAACAAAGAATGTGTACCATTTTCAATACCTATTTACCAGATTACAACCTCAAAAAAAAAAAAAAAAAAAAGCTGGCTTGTAATAAATTGTGACCAGAATTTCAAAAAATGTAAAAGAATGTCCAGAACAAACACAAGAGAATGCATATTACAATGACACAGCAATCGGATCAACAACCTATCAATGTAACCAATCATACTGCTGTCAACTCGTGTCATCTGTTGTAACCAATCATACTGCTGTCAACTCGTGTCATCTGTTGTAACCAGTCATACTGCTGTCAACTCGTGTCATCTATTGTAACCAATCATACTGCCGTCAACTCGTGTCATCTGTTGTAAACAGTCATACCGTTGTCAACTCGTGTCATCTGTTGTAACCAATCATACTGCTGTCAACTCGTGTCATCTGTTGTAACCAATCATACTGCTGTCAACTCGTGTCATCTGTTGTAACCAGTCATACTGCTGTCAACTCGTGTCATCTGTTGTAAACAATCATACTGCCGTCAACTCGTGTCATCTGTTGTAACCAGTCATACCGCTGTCAACTCGTGTCATCTGTTGTAAACAATCATACCGCTGTCAACTCGTGTCATCTGTTGTAACCAATCATACCGCTGTCAACTCGTGTCATCTGTTGTAAACAGTCATACCGCTGTCAACTCGTGTCATCTGTTGTAAACAATCATACCGCTGTCAACTCGTGTCATCTGTTGTGAACCAATCATACCGTTGTCAACTCGTGTCATCTGTTGTAACCAATCATACCGCTGTCAACTCGTGGCATCTGTTGTAAACAATCATACCGCTGTCAACTCGTGGCATCTGTTGTAACCAGTCATACTGCTGTCAACTCGTGGCATCTGTTGTAAACAATCATACCGCTGTCAACTTGTGTCATCTGTTGCAAACAATCATACCGCTGTCAACTTGTGTCATCTGTTGTAACCAATCATACCACTGTCAACTCGTGTCATCTGTTGTAACCAATCATACCGCTGTCAACTCGTGTCATCTGTTGTAACCAGTCATACCGCTGTCAACTCGTGTCATCTATTGTAACCAATCATACCGCTGTCAACCCGTGTCATCTGTTGTAAACAATCATACCGCTGTCAACTGGTGTCGTCTTTTGTAAACAGTCATACCGCTGTCAACTCGTGGCATCTGTTGTAACCAATTATACCGCTGTCAACTCGTGTCATCTGTTGTAAACAATCATGCCGCTGTCAACCCGTGTCATCTGTTGTAAACAATCATACCGCTGTCAACTCGTGTCATCTGTTGCAAACAATCATACCGCTGTCAACCCGTGTCATCTGTTGTAACTAATCATACCGCTGTCAACCCGTGTCATCTGTTGTAACCAATCATACCGCTGTCAACTCGTGTCATCTGTTGTAAACAATCATACCGCTGTCAACCCGTGTCATCTGTTGTAACTGTAACCAATCATACCACTGTCAACTCGTGGCATCTGTTGTAACCAATCATACCGCTGTCAACTCGTGTCATCTGTTGTAACCAATCATACCGCTGTCAACTCGTGGCATCTTTTTCGCACCAACTCAGCCCAGCGCTTCTCTTCAGCACAGTTCAAACAAATCATATAAAGCTGACTCAGCTGGTGTTGGATGGGCAGGAGGGGAAGATAGGAAGTATGTTGTTGATGTCTCCAAGGGGCTGTATACATTGAGGGGAAGATAGGGAGTGTGTTGTTGATGTCTCCAAGGGGCTGTATACATTGAGGGGAAGATAGGGAGTGTGTTGTTGATGTCTCCAAGGCGCTGTATACATTGAGGGGAAAATAGGGAGTGTGTTGTCGATGTCTCCAAGGCGCTGTATACATTGAGGGGAAGATAGGGAGTGTGTTGTCGATGTCTCCAAGGCGCTGTATACATTGAGGGGAAGATAGGGAGTGTGTTGTCGTGTCTCCAAGGCGCTGTATACATTGAGGGGAAGATAGGGAGTATGTTGTCGGTGTCTCCAAGGCGCTGTATACATTGAGGGGAAGATAGGGAGCATGTTGTCGGTGTCTCCAAGGCGCTGTATACATTGAGGGGAAGATAGGGAGCATGTTGTCGGTGTCTCCAAGGCGCTGTATACATTGAGGGAAAGATAGGGAGTATGTTGTCGGTGTCTCCAAGGCGCTGTATACATTGAGGGAAAGATAGGGACTAAATGTGTTGTTGATGTCTCCAAGGCGCTGTATACATTGAGGGGAAAATAGGAAGGGGCTAAATATATTACATATACATTGAGGGGAAGATAGGAAGTATGCTGTTGATGTCTCCAAGGGGCTGTATACGTTGACGGGAAAATAGGAAGGGGCTAAATATATTACATATACATTGAGGGGAAGATAGTAAGGGATTAAATATGTTATTGTCTCCAAGGCGCTGTATACACTGAGGGGAAGATAGGAAGGGACTAAATATGTTGATGTCTCCAAGGGGCTGTATACATTGAGGGGAAGATAGGAAGGGACTAAATATATTACATATACATTGAGGAGAAGATAGGAAGGGACTAAATATGTTGTCTCTAAGGGGCTGTATACATTGAGGGGAAGATAGGTAGGTTCTAAATATGTTGTCAATATCTCCAAGGGGCTGAACACATTGCAAGTCCTAGGACGCCAAGCCTCTGTGTGTGTGTGTGTGTGTGTGGTGTGTGTGTGTGTGTGTGTGTATGTGCCAGTGCTTCCATCCAGTGTGTGTGTGTGTGTGTGTGTGTGTGTGTGTGTGTGTGTGTGTGTGGTGTGTGTGTGTGAGTACCAGTGCTTTCATCCAAGGTGTGTGTGTGTATGTGTGTGTGTGTGTGTGTGTGTGTGTGTCGTGGCTCGTGCGCGCGCGTATGTGCGTGTCCATGTGTGTGTGTGTGTGTGTGTGTGTGTGTGTGTGTGTGTGTATGCATGCATGTGCGTGTGCGTGTGTGTGAGCGCACCAGTGCTTTCATCCAAGGTGTGAGGCTGAACTGAACCCAACCACTGTCCCTTCACTCTGAGCCAACCTCCAGATGAAGTCCACAGCTGATGACAGTTTTCAACACAGACAGTGACCTGGAGGTTACAGTGGTGAGAATCATGCCCAGTTGGTCAGCAAGAATTGACAGCTGATGACAGTTTTGAACACAGACAGTGACCTGGAGGTTACAGTGGTGAGAATCATCGCCCAGTTGGTCAGCAAGAATTGACAGCTGATGACAGTTTTGACAACAGACAGGGACATGGAGTTTACAGTGGTAAGAATCATCGCCCAGTTGGTCAGCAAGAATTGACAGCTGATGACAGTTTTGACAACAGACAGGGACATGGAGGTTACAGTGGTGAGAATCATCGCCCAGTTGGTCAGCAAGAATTGACAGCTGATGACCAAAAAAAATTCCAACCAAAACTGCAGGAGAGAGTTGCCATTCTCTTGGTATCCAACATGCTATGTAACAACTTCACCGTTTTCTGTTGTTTTGTGTTCATTGACCTTGTATCAGTCCTGCCTGTGTGGTCCTCCCCCCCCCCCCCCCCCCCCCCCCCCCCCCCCCCCCCCCCCCCCCCCCCCCCCCCCCCCCCCCCCCCCCCCCCCCCCCCTCCCCCCCCCCCCCCCCCCCCCCCCCCCCCCCGCGCCCCCTCCCCGCTCCTCCCCCTCCACCCTCTTCATTCCCAACAGTTCAGTCTGCACAGCAGGGTCTGAGCACTGAACGGTGGATCAACAGTTCATCTGAGCACTGAACAGTGGATCAACAGTTCATCTGAGCACTGAACGGTGGATCAACAGTTCATCATCTGACACTCACTCCTCTCTGAAACCAAAACATCTAGGCCGATTCACAACATCACACCTTATCATAGATCTGCAAAGCCATGACTTGCGGCTAGTCCTCTATACAAACTAAACCCAATTCCTTGTCCTCCTTCCATCACGATTCCTTTGCAGGTGTCTTTGGAGAAGCAGACTCAGCTGGGTGAACCCTTGTGGAGACAATGTCCCTGGCAGGACACTCTGTGACCACAAGCTTTCAGGCTGCTCACACTGTGCATTTCTTCATCCATTCATCAGGTTCCACCAACTTTCAAGTCTCTCTCTCTCTCTCTCTCTCTCTCTCTCTCTCTCTCTCTCTCTCTCTCTCTCTCTCTCTCTCTCTCTCACTCACTCACTCACACACACACACACACTGTCTCTGTCACAAACACACAAACACACACACACACACACACACACACACATATCCCAAGTAAAAATCAGAACAGCAATACTAAACACAATGTCTACAACTGATTCTTCCCTTTAATAATACTTTTATTATTATAGCCCTTCAAACCCACACAGTACCACCTAAGGGCTGTCAACACATGGGGGGTGGGGTGAGGTCGGATGGGGGTGGGGGTGGAATGACATCTCATAACAAACAAAGACAAGGGTGATCAACAAATGACAAAGGTGATCAACAAAAGACAAAGGTGATCAACAAATGACAAAACAATCAATGACATGGTGCTTACCAAACTGACATTCTTACGCCAGTTCAGACCACACAATGCTGAACAAAGATGATCAACAAATGACAAAACAATCAGTAACATGGCACCTACACAACGCTGAACAAAGGTGATCAACAAATGACAAAACAATCAATAACATGGCACCTACACAACGCTGAACGAAGATGATCAACAAATGACAAAACAATCAGTAACATGGTACCGACACAACGCTGAACAAAGGTGATCAACAAATGACAAAACAATCAATAGCATGGTACATACACTACTGACATTCTTATGCCAGTTCAGACCACACAATGCTGAAACTGTGAGGCCCTTCCCCTTCATTTCCTGATTAAAAAGAAAAAGAAAAAAAAATCAAGTCATCGAAACACATGCAGGCAAACAGACACTGCCGAATGGACAGCCGTAATCCACTGTGGACAGTGTATAATTGTCCCACCTGCTGAGGACAGCCGCAATCCACTGTGGACAGTGTAGGATTGTCCCACCTGCTCAACAGTTCACAGAACAATCAAACCAACCAACCCTGGCATGCTAGGTTCAAAGTGAGGTGACTGCAGGCATAAACTGAAACAACCTTAAAAAGAAAAATGACTACACCACCGAACGAAAGAGACGAACAAATTACAAGATTAAAAAAAAACCAACACGTTTTGACCTCTTTGGTCTTCTTCAGGCCAGACAAACCAACATTGAAAATGAAGAATGAACTATCACTTATTACCGCAAACTAGGCGCAAAATGGAGGGCTTGGGGGGGGGGGGGGGAGGGGGGGGAGGGGGAGGGGAGGGAGGGTGGGAGGGCGGGAACCCTGGCATGTTATAAACTGGGCCCAGAAAAGAAAAAGGTGTAAAACAATTAATAGAAAAAAAGGTAGAAGCCTGGAGCACAAAGGCAGACAACAACAGGCGACAGTAAAAGTCAAAAGAAGGCCAAGTCAGAGAGTGACAGAAAAAAGGAATTATACAGCACAGAGTTTCTGTAAGGCAGCGACGCTACGTGCGCTGTGGAAGCTCCTGACATAAACATACAAATGTACACACAGCGTACTACGGAATTATATAAATCAAAATGTCTGACTTGTTACATTATACTGACCATTTTTTTTTAGCCAAGAAAAACTTCAAAGTATCACTTCTGATACATATCAAATGAAGATTATTACATCCATGTAACTGACTTCCAGCTTACAATTCATGCAATACAAAGAAAATCCAGTCACGTTATTAACAAGACATGCAGTAATGTCATTTATTCTCTGTTTAAAGAAAACAGCAAATTCTACACTATAAATTAAGAGAGAGAAAAAAATCACAAAAAGATAGCAATGAATATACAAGTTAGAAGATATGACAAATAACATTTTAAATGCACCAGCAACTCAGGTTTATGAGATAGCATTGAATTTATTATCAAAATTTAAACATATTAGTTTATGAAAAAAAAAGAGATATTCCCAATGAAAATAAATGCATACATGTGTAAAAAAAAAAAAAAAAAAAAAAAAAGGGGGGGGGGGGGGGTGAATGGGGGGAGGAGTGTGCATGTGGAAGTGTGTGTGTATGTGTATGAAACAGAAACTGGACAGGGCCATTATTGCACAGAAAGTCACAGAGTCACAGTTGTGAAGGGAAAGTTCTACAACATAGCATAAAAAGATTTACATCATACCAGACGGGTTCCTGGTGTCAGCCACAGTGCTCAAAGACTTCTCTCCCTCCCAGTCCAGCTAACCCTGGTCCACCCGGCATGCTAGTGTGACCACACTAACAGACTATGACCACCTCCCACACCACCCCACACACCAACCTGCCACTGTATGACCACCTCCCACCCACCCCACACACCAACCTGCACGTGTCCAATGTATGACCACCTCCCAACACCCACACACCAACCTGCCACTGAGCCACCCCCACACCACTCCCACACACCAACCTGCCACTGGACCACCTCCCACACCACCCACACACCAACCTGCCACTGTATAGACACACCTCCAACACCCACACACCACTGCCATGTAACCACTCCACAGCCACCCACACCAACCGCCCTGTATGACCACCTCCCACACCACCCCACACACCAACCTGCCACTGTATGACCACCTCCCACACCACCCCACACACCAACCTGCCACTGTATGACCACCTCCCACAACACCCCACACACCAACCGCCACTGTATGACCACCTCCCACACCACCCCACACACCAAACCCGCCACTGTATGACCACCTCCCACACCACCCCACACACCAAACCTGCCACTGTATGACCACCTCCCACACCACCCCACACACCAACCTGCCACTGTATGACCACCTCCCACACCACCCCACACACCAACCTGCCACTGTATGACCACCTCCCACACCACCCCACACACCAAACCGCCACTGTATGACCACCTCCCACACCACCCCACACACCAACCTGCCACTGTATGACCACCTCCCACACCACCCCACACACCAACCTGCCACTGTATGACCACCTCCCACACCACCCCACACACCAACCTGCCACTGTATGACCACCTCCCACAACACCCCACACACCAAACCCACCACTGTATGACCACCTCCCACAACACCCCACACACCAAACCCACCACTGTATGACCACCTCCCACAACACCCCACACACCAAACCCGCCACTGTATGACCACCTCCCACAACACCCCACACACCAAACCCACCACTGTATGACCACCTCCCACAACACCCCACACACCAACCTGCCACTGTATGACCACCTCCCACAACACCCCACACACCAACCTGCCACTGTATGACCACCTCCCACAACACCCTACACAGCAACTTGCCACTGTCTGACCACCTCCCACAAACACCCACACACCAACCGCATGACCACCTCCCACAACACCCCACACACCAACCTGCCACTGTATGACCACCTCCCACAACACCCTACACAGCAACTTGCCACTGTCTGACCACCTCCCACAACACCCCACACACCAACCCGCCACTGACCACCTCCCACAACACTCCACACACCAACCTGCCACTGACCACCTCCCACAACATCCCACACAGCAACCTGCCACTGACCACCTCCCACAACACTCCTCCTACCTCTCTGACCTCCTCCATCTCTATGTTCCGTCTCGCAGCTTACGCTCATCCACCGATTCTTGCCTGCTTCGGCTTCCCTCCGCTCGCCTGAAAACTTCAGGCCAACGATCTTTCTCTTACCAGGTACCTGCTCTGTGGAATAGTCTCCCTTCTTCTCTGCATAACACGGACTCTTTAGAGACTTTTAAAACCTCCCTAAAGACACATCTTTTCCCTCGGACTGATTAATGATATCCACTTACCACTGTGCGCGTGTTTGCTGATGTTGAGCGCGCTCATCTGTCTGTTTGCGTATGTTAATTTTTTTTTTTTTTTTTTTTTTTGCTGCGTGTATGTGTGTGTGTGCGCGCGTGTGTGTGTGCTTGTGTGTGTGTGTGTGCGTGCACTTTGAATTAGAATTATAATTTTTATCATGTTTTTCTGTAATATGCGCTTTGGGCTCTTGCGAGGTAAAGCGCTTTATAAATATCCTTTTACATTGCATTACATTACACAGCAACCTGCCACTGACCACCTCCCACAACACCCCACACAGCAACCTGCCACTGACCACCTCCCACAACACCCCACACAGCAACCTGCCACTGACCACCTCCCACAACACCCCACACACCAACATACCACTGCCTGACCACTTCCCACAACACCCACACACCAACCTGCCAAATTCCACCAGGAGGAGACAAAACACATCTCCGGAGTCTGATCCGCTTATCTCCCTTCCCATGTTTTTTTTTCCTACCTTTGTCTTGGGTTAAAAATTTTTTTTTTTTTTTTAAATATATATATATATATATATATATATATATATATAACACTGCTGCTTGGGTCCAGCCTATTTTCATTTCATCAACTCTGTAAGCTAAACAAAAAAAAAAAACAAAAAAAAGCAAACCAACCCTGGTCAAATGAGCAAACTTTTGGTCTAAATTCTTTGCATACAGATGATCAGATGTAGTATGGTGTATATGTTTAACTTTTAGCTTACAGCGCACACGGCTCCATGCGCTGCTCAAAGCTCTGCTGCCTACAGCATGCACAGTACCGTGCACTGACTGAAAGCTCCATTGTCTACGGAACACACGGGTCCGTGCGTTCTTATTTCGAAAAATTCTACTATTCAAACTGTAACAGTCTAAGAGAAGTAACTACTGCCAGAAGGTAGTAGGGGGTTCCTGGTAGCCTGACATGCCCTAGTTCTTAAGTTCAAGCAGAGTTCACCTTCGCTGTCTGCAGCTCAGACAAAGAACCCCTTGCTGGGTTTTTCTGACCTGGAACTGACCGTATTTCTGGCACCGGCCTTTCGTCTGCTAGAGTCTAGTAAAAATGACAGCTCAGCACCGTTACTGTTTCAATGTATTCAAGATGGTTCCATTAACAAAGAAGAGTCTATCGACAGTGGAGATGATAGGGAAGCTAAGGGATGTTTATTGAAGATGTTCTTGGTTACAATGACTAATCAACTGATTCAACTGATTCAGTAACATACACACAGGCGCTTGACTCGCAAAATCTCTCTAGCCCAAATTCTGTAAAATTGTTTAAAAATGGATAATAACTGATAGTGAAAAGCATCATAACCATAACTGTATTAGGTGAGTGCTTTTTTGTATCAATTTGTCTTCATGCCATTACTAAGCATTGATCATCAAACTCTGCACTTGTTTTTATTTCTGTGTGTTTTGGTTACTTCATTTATCCGTGCATTGTCTCCACACAGAATCTCTTAGAGTTTTGAAAGTACATTCATCTAAAAGTCCTTGATTTCTTCTTTTCAGACATACCAAACATGATGCTAACACGGACCAAATATAACATGTAAAATAAATTCCAAAATGACAAAATCACTACGTAGGCGGGGGTTTTAGCGTGAGTGGCGATGTGCGGGAGGGGGGAAAAAATGCTGCACGCATACGCATTGATAGTGTTAAGGTTTTCTGTGTCATCAGGCAATATACACATTGCCAAATCATTTCATGTCAGACACATCTGCACAACTCAGATACCTGGATTACCTGATTCCTGGATTACATGAGCAGGTTCACAAACCGTGAAAGAGAGATTATTTTCACCCCAAACACTACCCCCAATCCCAGCCACAGAACATTTTCACCCCAAACACTATCCCCAATCCCAGCCACAGAACATTTTCACCCCAAACACTATCCCCAATCCCAGCCACAGAACATTTTCACCCCAAACGCTACCCCCAATCCCAGTCACAGAACATTTTCACCCCAAACACTACCCCCAATCCCAGAACATTTTCACCCCAAACACTACCCCAAATCCCAGCCACAGAACATTTTCACCCCAAACACTACCCCCAATCCCAGTCACAGAACATTTTCACCCCAAACACTACCCCCAATCCCAGTCACAGAACATTTTCACCCCAAACACTACCCCCAATCCCAGTCACAGAACATTTTCACCCCAAACACTACCCCCAATCCCAGTCACAGAACATTTTCACCCCAAACACTACCCCCAATCCCAGCCACAGAACATTTTCAACCCAAACACTACCCCCAATCCCAGTCACAGAACTGCTCTCTGTCAAAGATTAGTTACAACTTCTCAGAATTACATATGCCACAATGGCTTCTTTTGCACTAAAGCAACCATGATTTATGTTGCAAATGGAGTTGGAATCAAGAAAACACAAGTAACTAGAAACCCACCTCATGACGACTTTAGGCAGACGAGTGCTGCATATATAAAGGGGAAAAGGGAAAGGCAGGGGAGGAGGGAGGAAGGGAGGAAGAGAGGGTGGAAGCACAAAGAGATAATGACCAGTGTTATATTTTCAGTGTCTTGTGATAACAAAGTTAGTAAGAATTTTGAAAGGGAATATGAAGGAAATTCCGAGTGCAGTCTGATGAAAGTGCATCCACACACACACACACACACACACACACACACACACACACACACACACACACACACACACGCTACTGAACACTCATGAACATATGTCATCTCAACAACAGTTTTTTTTTTCCTCTGTAAGCTATTCCATATTTCTTCCATTACCCTCACTGTGTCAATTATTACATCATACAGACCAATACTGACATTTATTTTTCCTCTTTGTTGTAATCAGCGGTAAAACAACTGTCACAACACACATAATGACAGCATTCAGGCGGTCCGTATATCAAAATCAACCTCCCCTTTTCACACAGTCCATGTATTGTCTGCAATGTTCAGTCAATTCATGTACTGCCTGAGTTAGGCAAACCTGTTTTGCCTGAAAGGGTAAGGCAATACCTGAAATGTCCCATGACACTGCCGGCCTGTCACTACAGGACTTGTTTCAAGCACTGATTATTCCATGAGGAAAGCAACACAGTGACCAGCCACAACTACATGTCAAACGTCAGTTTAGACAACTGACCACTGATCACAAAACAGAAGGATGACAGAAGTCAGTGATGACAGCGTATGAAAGGAGACACATGACGGGACAGGTCAAAGACTCCTCTTCAGGCTCCTTCACAATCACATCCACCAGGCTTCATCAACATCTTCACTCAGGATGTGGTCAGTGCCACACCCACAAAGGGAGCTCACTCTGCCAGAAGCTGTCAAGGATATCTCTCTCTCTGGGCAATTTTAGGCTGTCTTCTCGGCTGTACCAAAGGTGGGAGACTGCACACAGCATGGCTGGGAAAGGGAGAGAAGAAGCACATTCAACACTGGTGGCTGTTTTGATACAACACGGTCAGGACACCATTGACTCTGACCTCCACTGTTCACAACAAATGCTCAGAACGTCATCAACCCAGCATAAATGTGCCATTCTTGCGTGCGTCATGTCCATCCAATAGCAGTCCCAATGAACATCCCCGCTGTGATGACTCTGACATACACTCACCACCATCTTCAATGTGGACGGGAACCTGAAGCCAGGTTCCCCAAAAGAATCAGAGACATTGGAATGGAAGAATGTAAGAGTACCTGAGGTGACAGGTGACTGGCTGTGGCTGAGCTGAGGACACAAGAGTACCTGAGGTGACAGGTGATTGGCTGTGGCTGAACTGAGGACACAAGAGTACCTGAGGTGACAGGTGATTGGCTCTGGCTGAACTGAGGACACAAGAGTACCTGAGGTGACAGGTGATTGGCTGTGGCTGAACCGAGGACACCAGAGACCTTTCCTGTGTACGCAGCTCCAGCATGTCCTCAGTGGCTGCAGGATTTGGATCATGTCCTGACTCCCCCCATCATTGAGGCACGCACAGGCAAACATGTCAGGTGGCCAACAAGGCAAACTCAAAGAAAACAAATTGAACACATAATTTTTTACAGCCAGCTGTTGATTTAACAACAAATAAACCCTCAAAAGAACAAAAAAAAGAGGACACAACACTGATGACAGATATGGGAACACACGGCCAATCTTCACAGTGTCAGTCTTCATTCACTTTCCATCTCAAGGCAAGAGTAGTCTCCCTTCCCTTAGAGGCCCCCCCCCCCCCCCCCCCAAAGACTGGTCAGGGTGTTTGCAAGGGGGAGGGGGTAATGGAGGATATGAAGAAACAAAAAAGAAGAAGAAAATGCCACTGAGTTCCCTCACAAAACAGTGTGACTGCCCTTTTCAAATCCACTGCTTCCTGAACCAGGCTGTCCATGTTCACTATGAAAACCTGTTGGCTGCAGGTTGCCCAACAAACTCACTGGACATGACTCACTGTGAAAACCTGTTAGCTGCAGGTTGCCCAACAAACTCACCGGACATAACTCACTGTGAAAATCTGTAAGCTGCAGGCTGCCCAACAAACTCACTGGACACAACTCACCACACACTGCAGAAGACTACTGGAATATCCAGTTACAGCTCTGAAGGGAAGCCATATGTCAACACACTGGCTGGGTCAAAGTCACAACTCAACAGACTAGCTGTCACCGCTCTCTGGCTCAAACTCACTGCTGAACGGCCACGGCTCACTGGCTGGGGCTCACCCCTCAGTGACCAGCTCACCAGATTGTCAGTGCTCAGTTCACCAGACTGGGGGGTATATCATGACCCAACGTGACAGTTCACTGGATCCAACGGCCTGCAGGCCAACACAGACAGTCCCTGCACAGTGTCTCTGTTTGCCGCACCTAGGCCGTCACTGCTCTTGCCAGCAGATGAGAAATGGCTTCTGACAATGACTCAGAACTAGCACAAGACCAATAGGAAATGTCACTGAATTATGTATGTTTGGGGTTGTTGATTTTTCTTTTTTTTTTAAATACATACAACACTCTGTTTAAAAGGGAGAACGAAACAGAAAGACAATAAACACCCTAATCTCCAACAGAACCAAGTGGATACATATATATATATGTATATATACCACAAGTCAATAAACCAATCACACAACAAGAATACATATTACAAGGAGTCAATAAACCAACCATACAACAGAATACATATTACCAGAAGTCAATAAATCAATCATACAAGAATACATATTACCAGGAGTCTATAAACCAATCATACATCAAGAATGCATATTACCAGGAGTCAATAAACCAATCATACAACAAGAATACATGTTACCAGGAGTCAATAAACCAATCATTTCCAGCATACACAGCATGCATATACATATATGCATAAATACAAATAATCTCTCTCCCTCTCTCTCTCTCTCTCACACACACACACACACACACACACACACACACACACACATATACACACACACACACACACACACACACACACACACACACACACACTCATACACGCACACACAAACACGCACACAAACACACAAACACACACACACAAACATGCATACTCTCTCTCTCTCTCTCTCTCACACACACACACACACACACACACACACACACACACACACACACACACACACAGAGGCACACACACATATATACACACACTGACACATCACAACAATCACACATCAAACATAAGCACTTTCTTTCCCCATCTCTCTCTCTCCCCTCCAGCTGTAAATCTGAATCACTCTCCATCTTCACACCGTTCCCCTTGCCAAGGAAGACATGAACGAAAACATTCCCTGCACACCCAAATATGGCAAAGTCTACATACAACTCAGCAACAATCCGTGCTCAGCATGCACAACACCCCCACAGCACAGGGACACCATCAGTCACTGACACCCAGAGTCATGCGTCCTTATCACAAAACGAGGAGGTTCCAGCGGCCGTGTGGGCACGTCACAGACCTGACCTGACCTGGTGGGAATGCCGGAGACTGACGCCTCCACCCGCTGCCGGACAGCCAGCGGAGGGTGAGGGGGCTGCCGCTGACCCCTGCCCTAGTTGAACTTCTTCTTGGTGGCCGTGAACCTCTCCATGTACTGAAAGGTCATCCATGTCAACATCAGTGACACCTTGACGTGTGTGTGTGTGTGTGTGTGTGTGTGTGTGTGTGTGTGTGTGTGGTGTGTAGAGTGTGTGTGTGTGTGTGTGTGTGTGTGTGTGTGTGTGTGTGTGGTGTGTGTGTGTGTGTAGTGTGTGTAGTGTATGTGTGTAGTGTGTGTGTGTGTGTGTGTGTGTGTGTGTGTGTGTGTGTGTGTGTGTGTGTGTGTGTGTGTGTGTGTGTGTGTGGTGTGTGTTTGTGTGTGTGTGTGTGTGTGTGTGTGTTGTGTGTGTGTGTGTGTGTGTGTGTGTGTGTGTGTGTGTGTGTGTGGTGTGTTGGTGTGCAGCGCAGTGTGTGTGTGCATGCAGTGTGTGTGCGCACGTGTATGTGACTGTCTGTTGTAGAGCGATCTATGTCAACATGTTTGTGCATTTATATCAAACTCTCACACATTCTCAGTCATGTTTTTCTTAACCTGATGACCAATAACAAACAATACTAGAAATTAAGCCTAAAATTTACGCTGTTAAAGATGCTGACATTATTGTTATCGACACCATCAACTATACTGGATAATCATCATCTAAAACATTATTATCATTATCTTTTCATCGTCAACAGAGATGGCAACATCAAACATTATCATTATCATCATTATCATCGTCATCTCCTCTTAGTATCATCACTATTATTATTACCATCATCTCATCATTATCATGATCATCATCATCATTGTTATTTTTCTATCAACATCATTAGCCATTGCAATTAAGATAATCATTACGGCCTTTGAAACAAACCCACTTTGGTGAAGTACCAAGGAAGATGGACAACTTCCCCATCTTGTCAGATAATCATCATCTAAAACATTATTATCATTATCTTTTCATCGTCAACAGAGATGGCAACATCAAACATTATCATTAACATCATTATCATCGTCATCTCCTCTTAGTATCATCACTATTATTATTACCATCATCTCATCATTATCATGATCATCATCATCATTGTTATTTTTCTATCAACATCATTACCATTGCAATTAAGATAATCATTACGGCCTTTGAAACAAACCCACTTTGGTGAAGTACCAAGGAAGATGGACAACTTCCCCATCTTGTCAGACAATCCACTTCTATGCCGACTACGACATCATCCACACCATTTTGTCAAACAACCCACTTCTATGCAGACTACCACATCTTCCACACCATCTTGTCAAACAATCCACTTCTATGCAAACTACCACATCTTCCACACCATCTTGTCAAACAACCCACTTCTCTGCAGACTACCACATCTTCCACACCATCTTGTCAAACAATTCACTTCTATGCAGACTACCACATCTTCCACACCATCTTGTCAAACAAACCACTTCTCTGCAGACTACCACATCTTCCACACCATTTTGTCAAACAATCCCCTTCTATGCAGACTACCGTAAAGTTCGGTCTACTGAGCGCACCTGTATATAAGCCACACCCACTAAATATTTTTAAAATCTGAACTTTTTTCACAAATAAGCCGCACTGGTTTATAAGCCGCACAGTCCGATGTGCCGCAGGCGGCAGCTGGCCGAGCGTTGAGTTAACATAGTGTCGAAAATCAACACATACAATGTGTTCATTGCATTCATTGGCGTTTAAATAGGTCAGAATACAAGAGCATGTTTCCAGCTTTACTTCAGTCTTTTTTTTTTTTTTTTTTTTTAGTACGATGTGTTTTAAATCAATTAGAATCGAAGTTTTTATGAGGCTTCTTACAAGTGTTGTCTTTCCAACATCATTGCTTAAAAAAAAATACTGAAAAAAAACAACACATTAATGATGCGCTAGAAAGGCAGTTCTCTCCTGCATTCATTGGTGTATCAAGCTAAGCGATTGGTTGAGTACTCGAAAGCGCAAGCCAATCAAAGCGAAGGTACCAAATGCAAACCTTCACTCCCTGTCCACGATTTCAACAATGGCGGATCGAAGCCAAGGTCTGACAATGACTGAGTCGAATGCGCTAATCGTTTTTGAATTGCAAGACACGCTTGGTAAGATAACGTACATAATAACAAACCAGAACATTAATGAAACGATTCGATTGTTTTATTTCGCTTAATACCGTGCCAATGCTTAGTTATTTTGTTCGTAATTCAGCTAGTGTTAGTCAAGATTAAACAGGTCGGAAACGGCCCACACATTGCGCCGTTCAAAGCGATCGTATTTTTGTAGAAGACAAACTGATGAAAAAAGATATCAGTAATGGGCTTCACTTATGTCGATTCCTGTATTTCTGAATGGGTTACTGATTCCATTACACGATTACAGAGAAAATCGTAGTTAAAAGCATCATAAAAATTCATGAACAGTAAACACGATATGGTGAGTTACAGAGAAGCTAAGAATAAACGAGGGTGTGATGCTTCTGAAATCGGAAAAATCCGCAAATAAGCCGCATCGTTGTTTAAGCCGCAGGGTTTAAAGCTGGGGAAAAAAGTCGTGGCTCATAGTCCGAACTTTACGGTACCACATCTTCCACACCATCTTGTCAAACAACCCACTTCTCTGCAGACTACCACATCTTCCACACCATTTTGTCAAACAACCCACTTCTGTGCAGACTACCACATCTTCCATACCATTTTGTCAAACAACCCACTTCTATGCAGACTACCACATCTTCCACACCATTTTGTCAAACAACCCACTTCTATGCAGACTACCACATCTTCCACACCGTTTTGTCAAACAATCCACTTCTATGCAGACTACCACATCTTCCACACCATTTGTCAAACAACCTACTTCTCTGCAGGGGTGGCATGTAGGAAGACCAGACAGAAGCTCTGTTCATGATTAACCCCTATCCGGATGAGTCAGAAAAAAAAAATCTCAGTATGCAGGAAACCCTGGATTCGCTACTCAGCTCAACAACATCCCGACAAGTTATCCAACCTCTCAGGCTTGCACAGGCCATCTATCTGCGTACAGCATAAATATGGCTGTGCTCCAGTTGCGGGGAAAGGCATCAACTCCGAGGAATTGTTACACAGTACAAGACATCCGTTTGAATGTTTGGATGAGAAAAGAGCACTTTCAGAAGTTTCGATTTAGACATCTACAACAGTGTATTCCAAACATGTCAATCTCCTCCATACACCAGCAAACGGACTTCATATTCACCGAATGCTGGTGTCCTCCGCTGGGTTTCTGATCCATTTTACAGACCGCTACAATAAATTCAGGGGACAGAACCAAGCCCCGGGGGAATGATGATGTCATTTCATTTTCTTTGCCTACATATGCAAGTCCTATGCAAAATGAAATCATAATAATAATAATAACAATGTTAATTTTTATAGCGCCTATTCTCTAAAGATTAGGGCTCTAAGCGCTTTACATATAATATAATAAACACTCTCGTTTACACAACGGGCTGCCTACCTGGGTAGTGCCAACTGAAGAGCCGCCTGCCAGCGCATCATTCAGTCATTTCCCATGTCATCCGGTCAATATCGTTCACTCATTTCCTTATTTCCTTCATTCTTTCCATTTCTCACGCAGGGTGCATGCTATGTGTAACGTGTCATTCATACCAACTGCCAAACTGGCCTTCTCTTCCGAAAGTTGGTGATGTGATTTTACGTGTGTGCAAGATGTTGTGCATGCGTTCACACACGGAACCTCGGTTTATAGTCTCATTCGAAGGACTGTATGGGGAATGGAGTCAGAACCAATGTTAACTCCATGGGAAAAACGCCCCTGTACCGAAATTCGAACCCGTAACCTCTGGATCACGAGTCTGGCGCTCTACCAACTGAGCTATTCCAGCCCCCCCATTATATCATTATATCAAAATGAATTGATGTATTTCGTCATTACAAACAAAATTCAAGACTTTACATTTTCAATGGCTTTCGAACGTAAAAATGAAAGCTTGCATAAAACCATGCAGACTGCTTCAATTCTAAATGTAGAGTAATGTGTTGTCTCCTACAGAAATCTTGTCCTAGAGTTGATAATAAAGTTATTGGCCAATTGGAAATAAAGTGTGCTCTCCAACAATCTCGTCTTAGAGTTGATATTATTGGCCAACTGGAAATAAAGTGCGCTCTTCAACTGTTCTTTCCTCAAACATGTATTCAAGCATGAACAGCCACTCCTGCATGTGAAATGCAAAATCAGGAACAGACTTATTCAGGAATACGGTTGTGGAGAGCTATTTGGTAACAGCTGGTATTTCCAATTAGCACTATCTGGATCTTCCTACATACCACCCCAGGATACCACATTGTTCACTCCCATATTGTCAGACAATCCACTTCTCTACAGACTACCACATCTTCCACTCCCATATTGTCAGACAATCCACTTCTCTGCAGACTACCACATCTTCCACTCCCATATTGTCTGACAATCCACTTCTCTACAGACTACCACATCTTCCACTTCCATATTGTCTGACAATCCACTTCTCTACAGACTACCACATCTTCCACTTCCATCTTGTCAGACAGATCCACTTCTCTGCAGACTACCACATCTTCCACTCCCATATTGTCAGACAATCCACTTCTCTGCAGACTACCACATCTTCCACTCCCATATTGTCTGACAATCTACTTCTCTACAGACTACCACATCTTCCACTTCCATACTGTCAGACAATCCACTTCTCTACAGACTACCATATCTTCCACACCCATATTGTCCGACAATCCACTTCTCTACGGACTACCATATCTTCCACACCCATTCTCCTGCACCATCATTTACTACGCCTCTCATCTTGCAAGGTGCCTCTAACTACACTGTAAGAATAAATTCATGTTGAACACGTGCTTGTCCGAGCCTGTGTGTGAGAATGTGTTTGTGTGCATGTGCATGCATATCTCAAACATGTGACTGCACATGTGTGGTTGGTTGTATTCATTTGTACCTCACACCTATCCATGAACAAGTGATCCATGTTTTTCATCTCTTTTGAGTCTTAAATGGCATGAATTCACTTACTTTTCTTTCAGAATTTATAGCAATTTCTTGTGCCATGAATTCACTTACTTTTCTTTCAGAATTAATAGCAATTTCTTGTGCCATGAATTCACTTGCTTTTCCCTCAGAATTTCCTTGTGCTATGAATTCACTTATTTTCTTTCAGAATTTATAGCAATTTCTTGTGCCATGAATTCACTTGCTTTTCTTTTAGAATTTTCTTGTGCTATGAATTCACTTATTTTCTTTCAGAATTTATAACAATTTCTTGTGCCATGAATTTCACTTACTTTTCTTTTAGAATTTTCTTGTGCTATGAATTCACTTACTTTTCTTTCAGAATTTATAGCAATTTCTTGTGCATGTTCATGTAATCTGTTTAAGAATATGTGTTCTCCCCTTCCACCCTTCATCCCTGCCCTTTCCCTCCTCACCCTTCCTTCAAAAAATTATAACCACTTAGGGCTTGCACTAGATTAACTCTCTTGTCACGAACAGATGCCATAGCATTTTCCGACTACGTTACGCCTCCGTACGAACGAACGCTATCAAGGTTTCGGCCTTGACCGATTTTTCATGCGTTTGCAGCGTGATCAGTACACCGCAACAAGCTATAAATAGTATCGTCAGCATTCCTTTGTTCGCCTGCCCAGTGGTTTCGCGGCACCCCATCAACCACTTTGCCTCAGTGGCTGATTGACCAGACCAACCCACATGACTTACTAATATGCATAGAAACAAGGCATCTCAATCAAGTTCTGCTGCCAATGTGTCAGAACAAAGTCGAGCCTGTCAGCAACGTTTTAGCATTTCCTGAAGTTATTGAAATGCTACAAACGGAAGGTTCAGACACTGAAGAAGAGGATGACGAAGCTGGTAAAAGTGATTCCAGTGAAGAATTTCGAGGAGAACAGGAATTTGACACCGACTCGTCTGCGGAGCTCAGTCATGATGAAGGTGAGGGTGGGCCACTTCGCCAAGCAAGAGGGGGCGTTGGAGTGCCGCGAAAGAGTGGGGATTTGAGTGGGCAAGAGTTCAATGGCTTTCCTTTACGCGACTGGCATGTAGATTCAAGTTTTTTCCCGACAATGCCTCCTTTTTCTGGTACTTCTGGCCTTCATGTGTCAGCTGAGTGCCACGCCCCCATTTCTGCATTATTCCAAGTTAGCTAGTGCATGGTAGGCATGTGATTCATATTATCTTATTTTATTTCCTGGGGTGTATCTACCCTTTTTTTCAACTCATTAGTGTATTTACTGACTTTTCTGCTGAATGTGAAGCCATGGACCCACTGACTCTGTGCAAGAGTATTGTGATGCACCTGACAAAACTGGACATTTTTTTCACCCTCAAGCACAAGAAATCATACAAAAGTGGGAAGTTTATTCTTTTGTATTCTACTAACACAGTTTATGAATAACACTTTCTGAAAATTTGATTGAGTTATCTCTTGTTTTGTATTTTTGGTGATTTTTTTTACTAACCATAACAAACGGCCTATCCACAAAGGAAAAACAAGGAACAGAACTGTCCATCCCAAGTGAGTTGACATAAGAAATGACAACAGAAATGAATGAAGATTATGATAAAGATGACAACTCAAAAACTGACCCGCTCATACCCCTCCACATTGTGGAAGGTCTTCATGTCGAAGACGTTGCCCTCGACAGCGAAGAGGGAGATCTGGGAGTTCTGCATGATGTGAGAGCTGAAGGCGGAGATGGGCAGGCAGTTCTCTTCCAGACGCAACACCTTCAGCCGCGGGCACTCCGCCAGACTCTCTGGCAAGCCAGACACCTACAGTAAAATAAATCTCCTGAGTGAAACAAACATGGAGAACTCATGGGAATGTCTGCACAGAATGCATTCCCTGAAAACTGACATGTAAAGTACATGTGCTATTGCATCTTTTCTACACCGAGTACTCAGTGGCTTTTCAACGCCATTTTCAAATAGTTCTCATCACTCCATCCGTACTGGTAGTATTCACATGCTTTTCAATGCTATTTCCAAAAAAATTCTGTATATCTAATGCATCATTAACTCTATATACATATCCTCTATGAAGCGTCTATACAAATATGCATTACACTATGACTATTTCATGTGCACAAAAAACTCCCTATAGAGGTTTATACTCCACAAGGAAGGCTTCTACATCAAGCATCACTTTACTCTATGCTCCACTATAACTACCATTTCACCATGGGCAGTAACAGCCCTCTGCACCCGTACTCCACAATGAGCAATGCTATATCACACTATGAGCTTCCTATGCCCACCCATACTCCACAATCAGCAATGCTATATCACACTATGAGCTTCCTATGCCCAACAGTACTCCACAATCAGCAATGCTATATCACACTATGAGCTTCCTATGCCCACCCATACTCCACAATCAGCAATGCTATATCACACTATGAGCTTCCTATGCCCACCCATACTCCACAATCAGCAATGCTATATCACACTATGAGCTTCCTATGCCTAACCATACTCCACAATGAGCAATGCCATATCACACTATGAGCTTCCTATGCCCACCCATACTCCACAATCAGCAATGCTATATCACACTATGAGCTTCCTATGCCCAACAATACTCCACAATCAGCAATGCTATAGCACACTATGCGTTTCCTATGCCCACCCATACTCCACAATCAGCAATGCCATATCACACTATGAGTTTCCTATGCCCAGCCATACTCCACAATGGACAATGCCATATCACACTATGAGTTTCCTATGCCCAGCCATACTCCACAATCAGCAATGCTATATCACACTATGAGTTTCCTATGCCCAACGATACTCCACAATCAGCAATGATATATCACACTATGAGCTTCCTATGTCCATCCATACACCACAATCAGCAATGCTATATCACACTATTGAGTTTCCTACGCCCATCCATACTCCACAATCAGCAATGCTATATCACACTATGAGCTTCCTATGCCCACCCATACTCCACAATCAGCAATGCTATATCACACTATGAGCTTCCTATGCCTACCATACTCCACAATCAGCAATGCCCATATCACACTATGAGCTTCCTGTGCCCACCCATACTCCACAATCAGCAATGCTATATCACACTATGAGCTTCCTATGCCCACCCATACTCCACAATCAGCAATGCTATATCACACTATGAGCTTCCTATGCCCACCCATACTCCACAATCAGCAATGCTATATCACACTATGAGCTTCCTATGCCCACCCATACTCCACAATCAGCAATGCTATATCACACTATGAGCTTCCTATGCCCACCCATACTCCACAATCAGCAATGCTATATCACACTATGAGCTTCCTATGCCCAACAATACTCCACAATCAGCAATGCTATATCACACTATGAGCTTCCTATGCCCAACAATACTCCACAATCAGCAATGCTATATCACACTATGAGCTTCCTATGCACAACAGTACTCCACAATCAGCAATGCTATATCACACTATGAGCTTCCTATGCCCACCCATACTCCACAATCAGCAATGCTATATCACACTATGAGCTTCCTATGCCCACCCATACTCCACAATCAGCAATGCTATATCACACTATGGGCTTCCTATGCCTACCCATACTCCACAATGAGTAATGCCATATCACACTATGAACTTCCTATGCCCACCCATACTCCACAATCAGCAATGCTATATCACACTATGAGCTTCCTATGTCCAGCGATACTCCACAATGAGCAATGCCATATCACACTATGAGTTTCCTATGCCCAGCGATACTCCACAATGGACAATGCTATAACACACTTTGAGCTTCCTATGCCCAACGATACTCCACAATCAGCAATGCTATATCACACTATGAGCTTCCTATGCCCAACAGTACTCCACAATCAGCAATGCTATATCACACTATGAGCTTCCTATGCCCAACAGTACTCTACAATCAGCAATGCTATATCATACTATAAGCTTCCTATGCACAACAGTACTCCACAATGAGCAATGCTATATCACACTATGAGCTTCCTATGCCCAACAGTACTCTACAATCAGCAATGCTATATCACACTATGAGCTTCCTATGCCCACCCATACTCCACAATCAGCAATGCTATATCACACTATGAGCTTCCTATGCACAACAGTACTCTACAATCAGCAATGCTATATCACACTATGAGCTTCCTATGCACAACAGTACTCTACAATCAGCAATGCTATATCACACTATGAGCTTCCTATGCCCAACAGTACTCCACAATCAGCAATGCTATATCACACTATGAGCTTCCTATGCCCAACAATACTCCACAATCAGCAATGGTATATCACACTATAAGCTTCCTCCTATGCCCAGCAATACTCCACAATGAGCAATGCTATATCACACTATGAGCTTCCTATGCCCAACAGTACTCTACAATCAGCAATGCTATATCACACTATGAGCTTCCTATGCCTACCCATACTCCACAATCAGCAATGCCATATCACACTATGAGCTTCCTATGCCCAACGATACTCCACAATCAGTAATGCCATATCACACTATGAGCTTCCTATGCCCAGCGATACTCCATCACAGAGGTTCCATATGAAGACCACACCACAGGCCCTCAAAACATCAACACAGGTGTATGACCCCACCTCCCGGCGCCTCACCTGGTTCTGGTTCAGGTTGAGTTCCACGGCCTGCAGTCCCCCGATCTGTGAGGGCAGCTGAGTGATGCGGTTGCCGGACAGGTCGACGACATCCAGGTGGCGCAGCTGACACAGCTGCAGGGGGAAGTCGCGCAGGGCGTTGCGACTCAGCACCAGCGTCTTCAGGTTGGCCAGGTTGGTGAAGGAGGAGGGGAGGCAACTGATGGCGTTGTTGTCGGCCACCAGACTCTCCAGTTTCTTCAGCGCCCCTATCTCCGGCAGTGATCCTGAAAGCCATCCACAATCAGAATGCTGTGTCACCATGGGAACGACTGGAAGGAGGGCAAGACAAAGACAAAACTGGGGAAAAAGAAGTGAGATGGGGGGGGGGGGGGGGGGGGTTGTACATGGGTTCTAGAACTTAAGTCCTTCCTTGAGAAAAAAAAGAAGATAAAATATGAGAGAGAGACAAGAAGACGAGAAAGAAAGAGAAAGAGAGAGATACAGAGAGACAGAGAGAGACAGAGACAGAGACAGAGACAGAGACAGAGAAGGAGTGCAAATGATGGTTGCATTGACATTCAAACTGGATCAAAAACCAACTGGTCTTTGGTTTGTTTACTGTTTTTGGTAAGGGGAGAGAGACAGACAGACAGAGACATAGACACAGACAGAGACAGAGACAGATGAAGACAGAGGCAGAGAGATACTGAGAGAGCACCAAAGAAACAATTATGGTAGTTTGACATTCAAACTGGATCAAAAACTACCTGGTCTTTGGTTTGTTTACTTTTTTTGGTAAGGGGAGAGAGACAGACAGACAGAGACATAGAGACAGACAGAGACAGAGACAGATGAAGACAGAGGCAGAGAGATACTGAGAGAGCACCAAAGAAACGATGATGGTAGTTTGACATTCAAACTGATTCAGAAACTATCTGTCTGGCCTTTAGTTTTACTTTCTTGGGCTTGGTCAGTTGGTTTGCTTGGTTTTTCTTTCTTTTTCTTTTATTTTGTCTTGTTTAGTTTGTTTGGTTTGGTTGTCTGGCATGTTGTATCTCTTTGGGTTGTTGCACTGGTTGGCTTGGTTTCTCAGGAGCATTCGGTTTGATTTGTTTGGCTTGTTTGTGAGTGGATGAATCCACTCCCCTAATTTTAGCTTGACTGACAGTGTGGTGTACCTTATATCTTGATGATGTCAATGTCCACCACAGAAACACTGCAAATGACCACCCCCAGTGTACAAAAACAGTGTTTGCTTTCCCCACACAGTTCAACTGATAGCACTGCTTACTACACAGTGATCTGCGTTTGAAATGTTGAGAGCACTGGTCCAAACCAGTTGGCTTGATTTTTCTGCTTTTCTTGTGATAACACTTCAAGTACATTCACAGGATGCTGGTTAAGTAACTGACATTCATATTACCAGAGCATTTACCGGTCCGGCATACTGTTTCTGTCACACAGGCAAGATCCTAGAGTAGTTGTCATTTGAGTTTCACTATCTTTCAACACAAAGAACTCATCTACGGTTTAGGCTCAGACTGTGGTGTGGTACTAACAGAATCTATCAAAGCAATAATCATGATGTCATGAAGCAAATACAAAACAAAAGATCTGTTAAGTACTGTTACCAACATCAAGTGAATAGTCTGTGTTCCATCACTGCACAAGTCTCGTCACTGCTTGATTCAAGCAGTGGCCTTTGTGAATCGGCACTAGCGTTGCATGGCTCCTTTCTTTCTTTCACCTCTCCTCCCCCTCCTTTCTCCTACAGTCAGCAGACTTAGTCTCTAGTATTTGTTTAGGTTAGCTCTGAACTGGCTGAAATGTTTTCTTTTCAGGGTCCGGTTTCTTGGAATAAACTCCCAATATCTTTGCGTAGTTCAAACTCTCTGTCTTCCTTCAAGGCATCTCTTAAAACAACCCTCTTCACCTATCAATAGCAGTTCTTTCTTCCCCTTCTCTAGCCCATTAAATTGATTCTGCCACGTGTGCATGTGCATGCATGCTGTTGTGTTCCTTGTTGTGAGACAGTGTGTGGGGGATCGTGTGTTGTGTGTGTGTGTGTGTGTGTGTGGTGGGGGGGGGGAGGCAATGTGCAGCCATGTTTGTAGATGCATGGTATTTATTGTAATATTCATCTTCTTATTGGTTTCATTTATGTTTTCTGTATTTGTAAGCGCTTAGGGCCTATGATTTAAGAATAAGCACCATAAATAATCATTATTATTATAATTAAATGTTAGTTTTCCTGTGTATAAATGGTTTCATAAATGTGACATGTCACTGATTTGAATCTGGCATCATGCATGCTTTATGTGTACTTTTTGTCAGTTGGGCAGTGATTTCATCACTGTCATGATTGTGTGCTTTTCTAGAACTGTTGTTGTAGGAAATGTTCATTATAAGCCGCAATGAGTGCCCACACATATTAGTCAGATAATGAGTTATGATCACAACTGACCCTCGGATATAGGTTTCCATGTGTTGAGAGAGGACATGTTGCACACATCTCATGACAGGCTGGATTTCCACCTGCAGAGATTTAAAATGTTACAGATATTTCTTGGTATGTATAAACTGATTATAATGGCAGGCTAGAATACCACAGTATATTTTCCTTTGCACAGCAGAAGGAAAAGGGAGCTCTAGCTGATGATAATCATCACAGGATGACAGTCTGTGAACTATCACTGGGAACATGTGGTTTTTACAGGAGTGTGGGCCTTAGCTACAGGGGCCTGATCAAGTTACCCTACTGTGTAGTGACTCACCAGTTGGCCTGCCTGGAGATGTCATTAAGGCTGTGTAGGCCCAGTCACCGACTCTCTCTCTCTCTCTCTCTCTCTCTCTCTCTCTCTCTCTCACTTGGTTTCCAAACATCAGTGTGGTGGCACTGCAGCTTATTAGTGGGCCCTTTATAGCACCAGCCAGATTTTTTGATTGAATGTCATTTTATAGTAGATGATCTTATTAACAGGTCCTGCTGCAACCAGTCTTGAGGCTGGGTTGCTACCCCCTCCTTCTATTAACAAACGAGAAAATAAAACATGAAACTACACAAGAATGAAATTGTTTGATGGACTGGGGAGAGCAGCAAGCTTGTAACAACGTACACATTCCCCTACTCTGCACGCACCACAATCAACGACCATTTGTAGCAACCTACACATTCCCCTGATCATGCACCACAATCAACGACCATTTGTAACAACCCTACACATTCCCCTACTCTGCACGCACCACAATCAACGACCATTTGTAAACAACCTACACATTCCCCTATCTGCACACCACAATCAACGACCATTTGTAACAACTACACATTCCCCTACTCTGCATGCACCACAATCAACGACCATTTGTAACAACCTACACATTCCCCTACTCTGCACCACAATCAATGACCATTTGTAACAACCTACACATTCCCCCTGACTACTCTGCACCACAATCAACGACCATTTGTAACAACCTACACATCCATTCCCCATTACTCTGCACCACCACAATCAACGACCATTTGTAACAACCTACACATTCCCCTGCTCTGCACCACAATCAACGACCATTTGTAACAATCACATCCCTGACATCTGCTCCACAATACTCTGCCCACCACAATCAACGACCATTTGTAACAACCTACACATTCCCCTGCTCTGCACCACAATCAACGACATTAACACCTACACATTCCTGCTCTGCACCACAATCAACGACCATTTGTAACAACCTACACATTTCCCTGCTCTGCACCACAATCAACGACCATTTGTAACAACCTACACATTTCCCTGCTCTGCACACCACAATCAACGACCATTTGTAACAACCTACACATTCCCCTGCTCTGCACCACAATCAACAACCATTTGTAACAACCTACACATTCCCTGCTCTGCACCACAATCAACGACCATTTGTAACAACCTACACATTCCCTGCTCTGCACCACAATCAACGACCATTTGTAACAACCTACACATTCCCTGCTCTGCCACCACAATCAACGACCATTTGTAACAACCTACACATTCCCCTGCTCTGCACCACAATCAACGACCATTTGTAACAACCTACACATTCCCCTGCTCTGCACCACAATCAATACCATTGTAACAACCACACATTCCCCTTCTGCACCACAATCACGACCATTTGTTAACCTACACATTCTCTCTTTGCTTTGTTTACACTCTACATCATTGCCTTTGCCAATGTAATTTAGTTGCACTAGGCTAAAATTATAAAAGAAGTTTTGTAACTGAAGACAGTGACAAACATCATCAGAAGACACAGATGATCAGTTTATTCTAGTATCACCACAGACTGGCAAACAACTGTAGACACAACTGCCATAGCTTGCAAGAGTTTAACATGGTACAATATATGACACCAAAATACACATACATATAAACAAATGTCAAATTGCAGCACATTTCTCGAGAGCATTAACACAGGGGGAGTTTTGTAACTGTCAGAGCTGCCTAGACCTCAAAAGCAAAAAGTGTAGCATTTTGACAATTTGTAGCATTCCACAGCATTTGTTTGCAATATCCTAAGTCCAACTCGATAGAACTTTCAGTTGCACCTCCCATCACACGCCACATGACGGCGGACTAAGGAGACAAAAATGCTGAGAAAGAAAAGACTAAATTTGAACAATGCATTACCACAGTAACCTAAAAACACAGAAGGCAGATGGAGAGAGGACAGATGACAGTGTGTGTGTGTGAGTTGTGTGTGTGTGTGTGTGTGTGTGTGTGTGAAAATGGGGGGGGGGGGGGGGGGGGGGGGGGGGGGGGCTAGAGGCTGTACAATTTATAAATGAAGCTTTTGTTGTTGTTAGTTTTTTGAAATAAGCACGTATGAAGACAGACATCTCGAAGACTGAGAAGTATGAAAGTCATGCCAGCGGTGTTGGGAATCTGTTTCATATATGTCACATTTTATCATATTCTAGTTTTAACCTGCCTCTCTAAAAAAAAAAGTATGTGCAACAGTAAAGGCAGTCATGGGCTGTCTGAAGTGACAGCCTAACCTGAACCCTAACCTAACTGAGTAACTCACACTGCATATAAACCGTTCAAAAACCTTCATCGATATCGCGTGCTTGCAATGTGGAGGTAGTGGAGTTGTGTTTTCCTTGCTCCTTCCTGAGAGGAAAAATGTCCATCTTCTATCCCCGGCTGGTGCAGCATGCTGTGTTTCACACACACACACACACACACACACACACACACACACACACACCAAGGAACTGTTCCAACAGCCATTGTGAGTATGCTGCACTTTCACAAGTGAAGAACAAATAACATGTTTAAGACCCAGCCCAATCATTCTTTCACTCATGACTCCCAACCCTCCCTCTTCCCTCCCCCAGCCCCTCTCTCCATCCCACCTCCTCATTTCTACCTGTCCCTGTTTGGGGGCAGTCATGTCTGGAGAGAGAGATGAGATCTGCAGCGAAACCTGGCCGGTGGAAACTGATGAAATAACAGTGTAATGGAGGGAGGGAGATGATTCTGGAGTCTTTGGACATCGTTGAACGAGAAGCATTGTTTCTACTGCTGCAGTGCTAGTGGGAATGTAAGAGAGACATGACGACCCAGGTGAAGCGGGTTCAAATGCCAGTTAAAACTATAATCTAAAGTAATGAGAATAAATTAATTCTTTTGATATGAAGCACACTTTCCCTTCCTTCCTACATAAAAAATTAAATAAAGACACAAAAACTCTTAAAACAACTGTCTAGGATTTGCAAAACCCTTTCAAGTCTTGTTTTGCTCCATGAAAAACCCTGACTTTGAGGCAGAACAGAGTCAGCATTTTGACTTTTTATTGTTTTACTCCATGAAAAACCCTGACTCTGAGGCAGAACAGAGTCAGCATTTTGACTTTTTATTTGAAGAACATGAAACTAGCTCAGCTGCTGCAATCGACAGACTTGACACACACACTGGCAGCCAATCAAATTGTGACTGTGATGGTTACCCAGGTTATTGTCGCTCAGCACCAGGCCCCGCAGCTGGGTTAGTTCATTGATCCATGTAGGCAGAGCCTGAAGCTTATTCTGCGACACATCCAGATTCCTCAGGTTGTCCTTCAACACCTTCACCTCCCCTGGAAGCTGTCACACACACACACACACCACACACACACACACACACACACACACACACCACGCACACACACACATGTACATACACACCCACACACACACACACACACATATATATATAGATAGATATACAGATATAAATACTGATCAGTGACAATAATACTACAATATCAATTCAAGTCCAGTCAGTTTACATAACTAGTTACAAACTTACATGGGCAACAAGAAATTTTCAATAACATTTACTGATTGTCATGCATCTTGTATACAAAAAATTCAGAACAACAGTGTTTTACTACTTTCAGTGCTTGTCATCTCATTCCCAGGTAACTCCTCTGTGATGTCTCTTTGTGAACATGTCAGAAGCCAGTCTTAAACATTTTAAAACCCTCTCTTAACAAGGTGTTTTTTGTTTTGTTTTCCCCTAAATGATAGTGCAGTGTTTGCCAGTGACAGCAGTTGAATATGTAATTCAAATAAGAGTGGGGCCTGGGCTTTGTGGAAATGTGAGCTGGAAAGACCTGATTCAGGCAGTGCTTTGAAATCACTAGTTCACACTTAACATGGACCTTGACGTGCAAAACTATTAACAATGTGTGTCAGCGCTCACATGAGGACTAGCTGGAATGGAAGTGTTGTTTTGTCTGTTTTAATACCTGATGAGACATTATTGCAATGAGAGAGTTACCCACAGACCTCCATAACCAGTCACTGTCTTGTCTTGTATGATATTTGTGTGTGATGAAATTTTGAAAATGACTTGCCCCTAGCCTTAGTATGACAAGTATGGCACTTTTCCCTGATCACATTACAAATATAGTGATGCAGTGGTAAGCAGGGCAAAGATGGAGATCTGAGATGGAGTCATGGGGGGAAGGGGGGGGGGGGGGAGATGGAGTTGAGGGTATCTACCTAACACAAAATTTTGGGTAGTGATCGTTATCTTCTCAACACTTGGTAACACTTGTGGCCAGAAGCTGGTGATAAAATCTGTTGAATCCTCACCAATATTCATTGATTCAGCTGACATCACGAATGTCATAAAATATTTAATGATAATAGGTGCGATGTTATCTTTGTTCTTTTATCAGTGTAACTGACACTTTCGACAAATTGCCTAAAAGCATGTATTCTGGTGCAGCTAAGCCATGATGGAGACTATTATGATACCCGGTATGTCAACTGAGACACTTCACCACTGTCTAAGCCCGTAACCCGAGTATAGCCTGCGCCCTGCCCATGTCTTGTGTGTGATGTGAATCATTGAGTGCCAGTCAGGGTAGTAAGTAACCGAGTCCGAAAAAATTCCGAGACTTACTTCTGTCAGCTTCAGTTTGCACAGCTGACACACTCCTGATTTCCTTGCCGTTTCAATGTGAGCCTTGGGGCTACTGCTCGGACTGTTGCCCATGCTGGGCTTTCAAAGACCCTGGGTCACGGCGGCTGAACAAAATCCAGAAGACTGCAGACTTTGTTGTCGGGTCTATCTACCGTGATGTATCGTAACTAATTTGTGATTATGAGTGCTGTCCCCTTGTCCATCCTCTGTAAGTGTGCGTATGCATGTGTGTGTCACTCAAGGGTGTACTGTCTTTAATTCGACCTTGTCACGAGAACCCATGGAGCCACAACTTTGTAATACATGAGACAAAATTTTAAAAGGGGCAGAAAACAGTAAATAACGAATAAGTAGGGTAACTCTTGCTCCCTTGATAAAATAAGTACACGCCCATAACTCGAAACGAATGCAGCTTACGACCCGAATCGCCTAAACACACAGAACAAACAAGGAGACACCTCCCCCCCCCCCCCCCCCCCCCAAACGACGTTCCAAGCTTGCCAATATACCTGTACATGACACATTTTCACAGCAACAACAAACTGAGAAATGAAGAAACAGAAATCAATATTTATTCAAGACTGGCGCAGCTTTTCCCATCTTGTATGTGGTCAAACAAACACTCAGACGAACAGTAACAAATACAGGCAACCTCAAGAAATATCGTGACATATCATGATTATGCTCTCTGTGGTGTGTGTGTGTGTGTGTGTGTGTGTGTGTGTGTGTGTGTGTGTGGTGTGTGTGTGTGTGTGTGTGTACGCGCGCGCGCGCCCGCGTGCGTGCGTGCGTGCGTGTATGTATGTGTGTGTGTGTCTGTCTGTCTGTCTGTCTGTGTGTTGCAGCAAAACTCGAATCGCACTGCCACCAAATGAACGCGTAGAATTCATTTTACAACGAATCCTGCAGTCAACTTTTGTTTCTTCCTAGGCACTGAAAGGTTCCAGACAAATTTCTCCATTGTGAACTAGACTCAAGCCAGTACTTTACTGCTATTCATCTGTCGAGTCGAAGAGAACCTCTTCAGTCATCTTGGGGTTGAGGGGGGTGAGATGATTTGTGGATACGCAGGTGTTCGGTGACAGCTTGGACAGGGAGTGTGGGATTGCTGTCCTACTAAAAGCGCACTGGATATGTATCAGATAAGAGAGAGAGAGAGAGAGAGAGAGAGAGAGAGAGAGAGAGAGGAGAGAGAGAGAGAGACAAGACAAGACAAGACAAGACAAGACAAGACAAAATTCTTTATTTACGAGGATCATAGATAAGCACTGACGTGCTTTTTTACATCCAGTCCTAGCCCTGAGTAGAGACTACAAGATGCAGTGAAATGAGAGAGAGAGAGAGAGAGAGAGGAGAGAGAGAGAGAGAGAGAGAGAGAGAGAGAGAGAGAGAGAGAGAGAGATACTCAGGACGAAAAAAAAAATCTGATGAAGGCAATGAGCTGAATCATTCAAATGATATGATGATGGTCAACGAGTCACTACAGATTCTGTGAACGTGTGTGCTTCGTCGTGCAAAAATAAGTACGCGCTCGCACGTGTGTGTGTGCGTGCGTGCGTGCGTGCGTGCGTGCGTGCGTGTGTGTGTGTGTGTGTGTGTGTGCGCGCGCGCGCGCGCGCGTGTGTGTGTAGGGAGGGGGGGGGGTTGGGGGAGGGGGGCTAGAACGGGCGAGAGGGGTTGGGAGGGGCTTGTGCACAAAAAGCTGGGCTAGGAGCCGGGGCACACACTGTACGCCTCACACCACACCTAGATCCAGATTCTCAGACTTACCATGACAATCGTCAATGGTCTGTCATACAACATGGTCATAACACATGACACCAGTGGCGTAGAAACCGGAAACCACCACCCCACCCCTCTATCCCTACCACTACCACCACCACCCCTCTCCCGCTCTCCGTTCTCCCTGTTTCCCGAAGAATCGGAGGAGAGAGGCGAAAGTATCTTCTGCATAATTATATTTAAGTAGAGAACGCCGGATTCAAATTTTATCCCGGGAAATGCCTCAAATGCACCTAAAAAAAATGTTACAATTTGTTCGGCGTCTTTTAAGCGTTGCATCTTCCTCTCCCTCCCCCCCCCCCCCACCCCACCCCCCACCCCGCTCTCTACCTCCTCACCGACCAGGTATCACCCCCCCCCCCCCCTCCGCATTCCGGATCCGCCCTCCCCCCTGCCCCCGCCTCCTCTCCCCTCTCACCACCCACTCCCCCACCCCCACCCCGGCCTAAAATTTTCCTACGCCAATGGAAACAGAGACTGCTTATTGCTCGGACCATAATTTGTCTCTTGGACTGTAAACAGTGTTGTAACTCTCTCGCTCTCTCTCTGTCTCTTGTCTCTGTCTGTCTGTCTGTCTGTCTGTCTGTCTGTCTCTGTCTCTCTCTCTCTCTCTCTCTCTCTCTCTCTCTCTCTCTCTCTCTCTCTCTCTCTCTTCTAAAGTACTATTGTCATTTTCATTTCTCAGAGCCGAATCGAGTGTTGATGAAGAGGGGAGGGTCTACACTGAGGTCGGAGTGCTGATCCAGGAGCACGATGTTGTCAAACTGAGCCGGCAGAGGGAGGAGGATGGGGAGAAGAAGAGGGAAGACTGTGTGAAAACGGGGGAGGGGAGGGGAGGGGAGGGGGACTCCACCCTGGTCAATAAAGTGCATTCAGTTGAGGCCTGTCTTGGCAGATAACAGGTCATCCACTAAGCACAGGTAAATCCTTTTCCGAGTGTGTGTGTGTGTGTGTGTGTGTGTGTGTGTGTGTGTGTGTGTGTGTGTGTGTGTGTGTGTGGTTTGTGTGATGTTGTTGTTTTTGTTTTTATTTTTTTTTTGGGGGGGGGGGGGTGATGGTGGGTGGTTGAGGGTTGGTGGTGGAAGGTGGTGGTGGTGGTGATGGTGGGGGGGGGGGGGGGTAATGAATGGTGGCATAGCACTGAACGATGGAATGACTTGTTACTGTTGCTGTTTTTAGCTGTGAAGAAAAATGTATGTCAGTATTGCAAACGCCTGAAGTGATAGCGACCCGTAGACGTATCTAGATGGTCAGTTTTGTTTCCTTTTGTTTGTTCTTCTTCTTCCGTTAGTAACCACAGTCAAATGTTTGACTATTATTGTTACGTTTTGGGTGAAGACGACTGGGGAAAAAAAAACAACTTTTATTGAGAGAATGAAGGAGGATATTGAGTACAGAGAAGGGTGGAGTGTGGGAGGGGGAGAGGGGGACGGGAGGAGAGAGCTGAAATTTACGGAATTGCAGATACCTTCCCACTGAAGGTACCTGCCATTGGGACCTGCACTATTTCCTGAGGGAGCAGATTCCAGTCCCTTACTGTTCTTGGGAGGAACGACATATTTCTTTGTTCCGTCCGGCATGTTAACCTGCTGAATTGTTGGTTGTGGCCCCTCCTTGATCTTGTTTGGAGGGGTTTTAGGTGGTGGAACTTTACAGCCGTTGTGTTGTGTTTCATGTTGTAAAACATGGTTTGTTTGTTTTTTTTATACCTGCCATCCCAAGAACTGGACGTCAATATTTTTTTTGTTTGAATTTTAAGAGCGCCAGTGATGATCTAAAATCAAGAATCACTCCAAGTGCGGTGCGCGAAGTCGTCCGTTTTATTATGTCGTCGCTTGCGGGTAGAAACTGTGAAACATAAGTCGGCCTAACTACCAAAATCATACAATAAACATAGCCTGTAAATATGAGTTGGCTCAGGATAACACACGTTAGTTATAATCGAGAGCTTATGGAGGTCTAACACGGACAAACGCTTGAAAAGAAAAGCAAAAACAAAAAAAGAAAACAAAACCGGAACATACGCAATTTGCACAGTTGTGCCCCCTGACTTTTGCTTTTATTTCCCTTTCTTCTTCTTATACCTATAAATAAATTACGATTAAAGTGCATGTAAAAATATTTTATGTATGTTCAATAATGAAATAAATATAAAATGCATATTTTTAATATAAATACTGTAATAAATAAACACTTTATGCAGTGAAATGAAAGATAAAGTATATAACTTTATCTAAATTATAGTGTAACCGAATTTTAAGCAAACAGTGTTCACACTGGGCTTTTTCTTTCACTTCATAGGAGTAGTAGCAAGCAGCAAGTATATAGCAGCAAGCAGCAGCTATATCTTAACAGACTTTTTAAAGGGGTTCACTGATGAGCCCACAGATAATATAAACAAAACGCAAGTAGGCTCTATCCGGGCGACCTGCGACCGACAGCTGTGCGTGTGTGTGTGTGCAAGCAATCGATTTAAGTAAACTGATGCGTCGTTAGTCTGACACAATCAGAAGGGTTGTGCTGTGAACATTTAAAAACAAATGGAAGAAACAAACAAATGACGCGTTTCTCGTGTAATTTGTTTCAGGGTTTTTTTTTGGTTGTTGTTCGGCAGCACAATACTTCTTACTTTTAGAACGTGTTTCAGTTTCCGCGTGCATACTTTAAAACTTAAATGGTTGAGACAATTTTGTTTGCAGTTACTTCAGTCGTATATGATACAACCTATACAGGAATGTCGCGTGATTTTTTTTTTTTTTCAATTGTATAAGTATTGTGCGCGTTTGATTTGTACTGGAAGAATATTCCAGTACTGAGTTACTCTCGGTCCTGGTCTCGTTCAGGTGCAGTCGATTGTCATCGTTAAAATGAGCTCCAAATCTGATTGCCATAATTGATATTAGATGGGTCTCTAACCAGCACATCAGGGTCGGATGTGTTTCATGAGGAGGGGGGGGAGGGGGGGGGGGGGGGCAACATACCAAAAATGCAACTTTGCAAGCCAAGGAGGGGGAGGGGCAAAAACCTTGGAAACTCCCTCTCTTCCAACGCTGCACGTTACTAAAACTCTTCCGCTCTTTATCAGATCAGGAAGCAACATCAGTGTGGAGTAGAATGGTCTGTCTTGCTTCCTTGGCCAACCTTATCATTGCCAGTCAGAAAACAGACTTCTCCTTGGCCAACCTTATCATTGCCAGTCAGAAAACAGACTTCTCCTTGGCCAACCTTATCATTGCCAGTCAGAAAACAGACTTCTCCTTGGTCAACCTTATCATTACCAGTCAGAAAACAGACTTCTGATAGAGTACCTGGAGAGGGGATGGCCGACGTTTCGTGTCGTAGACACTTCGACAGGGAATGACAGCAGAGGGAAGATGTTGATGGTGGTTGACTTGAGTCACTGAGCGCAGTTCATGGTCTGAAGGGGTGGAAAGGGCAGAGGTGGGAGTGTTGGGCAACACTGAATGTAGGGGTGATCATGATTCACAATAGAAATGGGCAGCAAAGGAGAGACAAAGGAAGGGGGAGGGGGGAAAGGGGGGGGAAGAAGGGAGGGGGAAGGGGGGGGGGGAAAGAGGAGGGGGAGAAAGAAAGGAAGGGGGGGGGGGGAGAGGAGGGGGAGAAAGAAAGGAAGGGGGGGGGGGGGGAAGAGGAGGGCTGATGGTTTGGGGTGAGGTATCATTCCCTGACGTTGAGCCCATGTGGGCTCAAGGTGCCAAGGCGCTGTATTAACTGGTTAGCTGTATTAACTACAGAAAATACATGGAAAGACAGTTAATACAGCGCCTTGGCACCTTGAGCCCACATGGGCTCAACGTCAGGGAATGATACCTCACCCCAAACCATCAGCCCTCCTCTTCCCCCCCCCCCCCCCCCCCTTCTTTCTTTCTCCCCTCCTCTCCCCCCCCCCCTTCCCCCCCTTCCCCCTACCTTCTTCCCCCCCCTTTCCCCCTCCCCTTCCTTTGTCTCTCCTTTGCTGCCCATTTCTATTGTGAATCATGATCACCCCTACATTCAATATTGCCCAACACACCCACCTCTGCCCTTTCCACCCCTTCAGACCATGAACTGCGCTCAGTGACTCAAGTCAACCACCATCAACATCTTCCCTCTGCTGTCATTCCCTGTTGAAGTGTCTACGACACGAAACGTCGGCCATCCCCTCTCCAGGTACTCTTTTTGCCACCTTTTCCCTTTATTTATTTGAGACGAGTACAGCAGTCACTACTTTATTTTTCAGACTTCTGATAGCTTTTAACCCGGCTTTGCCAGATCCATCAGAAATGTCAGAAATGCCCTTAATTGTTTACACACACACACACACACACACACACACACACTCTCTCTCTCTCTCTCTCTCTCTCTCTCTCTCTCTCTCTCTCTCTCTCTCTCTCTCTCAATCACTACTCGCAAAGAGACACAGAGAGAGAGAGAGAGAGAGAGGGGGGGGTGCGTGTGTGTGTGTGTGTTGTGTGTGTGTGTGTGTGGCGCGCGCGCGCGCGTGTGTGTGCATGCGTGCACGTGTGTACCCTTCTGTAACTGCACTGCAGACTTGTGATGAGTGTAGTCGAATTTGTTTCAGTTTCAGTTTCATCAAAGAGGTGCCACTGCGTGCAGACTAGTCCATATACGCTACACCACATCCGCTAAGATTTGAGGCCACAGTACGCATGATTTGAAGCTGATGGATATATGAATTAACAGCTAAGATGAGAGAATTGAAGAAGAGGGTCTTGTGGCTACGACTTAACAGATGTCTGACCTACGCATTAACCCAATGCGCTGGTCAGACCTTGAGTGACTACCTAACACTGATTGCGTCTTTTTTTGTATGTGTGTGTAATGAATGTACACATGTGTGTGTATGGATGTGTGGGCACGGGCCCATGTGTGTGCGCGTGCGCATGTGTGTGTGTGTGTATGTGTGTGCATGCGTTTGTGCACACGTGTGTGTGTGTGTGTGTGTGTGTGTGTGTGTGTGTGTGTGTGTGTGTGTGTGTGTGTGTGTGTGTGCAGAAGTGCGTGTGGATGTGTGTGTGATTTGTGGGTTTGTGTGAGCATACACACGTATCTGCATATGTATGTGTACATACATGTGTGTTTCTTTGTATGTGGGTGTGAACGCATGTGCTTGTGTGTATGCACGTGTGCGTTCATGTGTATGTGTGCACGCGTGTTTGTGTGTGCGTGTGCGTGCGCGCGTACGTGTGTGTGTGTGTGTGTGTGTGTGTGTGTGTGCGCGCGTGCGCATGCGCATGTGTACGCGTGTTTGTGTGTGCGTGCGCGCGTATGTATGTTTGTGTGTGTGTGGTGAATGCAAGCGTGAATGTTCACAATATGACTTAGGGTCAAGAACAAGAACATCAAATTCAAATACAATATATACATGCATGCACACGTGCGCGCACACACACACACACGCACACACACACACACACACACACACACACACACACACACACACACACACACACACACACGCACGCACGCACGCACGCACGCATGCACACATGTAACAATAATAACACAACTCTTCCCCCCAACACACACACACTCGCACACACACTCTCTCTCTCACTCTCTCACACGCACACTCACACACCAAGGCTTACACACTCATGTTCGTGTATTCTCTAATTAACACACCGGCATCACCCCACTGATGAACACAGCGCGCACACGTCTACAGCATGCGCTGGGGGCCCTGAGAGATTCAAAGTCTTATCTCAGCTGACATGCGTTTGATTGTTTGTATCTGATATTGGAAAGGCCCAGTATGAATTTGCCCCAATTTTTAGGAGTCTTCGCAGTGTTGGCCTTGAGGTTATTCCAATAATTGGTTGGTGATGTTTCTTGCTCATCCCTTAGGTCTGGATTGCGGCCACTTCCTCTCTTGATGTTCAGATCTGAAAGATGGTCTATGTTACAGTGGCTTTGCTCTTGTTTGCTTAAGTGATTCTTCAGATTTCTTATTACATCAGATCGGCCAAGCAGTAATCCAGTTCTTATTGTTGCCTTGCCAGCCAGTGTGTCTGCTTTCTTTAACTCCAGCATGTCCAGGGCAGTACATCCACATGAGTCTCTCCAATGGAAGGCTGTGCATTAGTTCATTCTAAGTAGGGCTTCCCATTCCACTTTTCACTTTCTGAAGTAGGTTCATAGAGTCAGTCAGTATCATGGCTTGTTGTGTTTGAAACTGACTTGTGGATGAAAGCCAATGGAGTGCTTGTGTCACTGCTTCTACCTCCATTGTTAGACTTGAAGTTGATAAACTGTGCGCGCCATTGTCTTCCTGAATAGTTCGGCCATTTTGCTTCACTGTGTATTCCCAGCCTGACTTACCTTTGGTGACAGAACCGTCAGTGTATATTACAATATCATCTTTTGTGCCAAGCTCTTCTACCTGCATCTGAATTTCTCCATTGGTTTTGCCTTCTGGCCATTCTTGACAATGTCTTCCAAGTCCTGGAGCGATGGCAATTTGGTAGAAGTGTTTCAAGTGGTCTGGATTGTTTTCCCATTCCTTGGTTTCTTTGAGTTCTGCTAACTGGCACACAAGCTATATACTGTCTTCTGCCTGTCCCAGCCATGATTTTCCACGTCCTAGCCGAGTGCCTTTTGTTTCCTTGACCGCTGCATGAAGTGGGTTCTGGGGATTTTGAAGTGCTCTGAAATATGCCTTTACCTGTTCTAGCTTTTGTCTTGTCTGCATTGAAGGAAGGTCGAGCAAGTATCGCATAGTTTCAACTGGCGTGTCCTTCGTGGTTCCCCAGATCAATGCTTCATTTTGAATTCTTTCTAATTTAAGAACATTGCTGTTGGACCG
>CM065717.1:103014886-103054886 GCA_033310375.1 Conus canariensis | reverse complement strand
CCCCTCCCCCCATCCGTTTGTGAGGGGTATTGTGGCACCGTTAAATGATTTGTGATTTTGTGATGCTGTGATTCTGTGATGCTGTGATTCTGTGATGCTGTGATGCTGTGATTCTGTGATGCTGTGATTCTGTGATGCTGTGATTCTGTGATGCTGTGATTCTGTGATGCTGTGATGCTGTGAGTCTCTGAGAGCTGGCAGGAAACTAATCTGTTCTATCTCGGAATGTGTCGCACTTAATGTTGGAAATCAGAAGTTAAAATGTGTGTGTGTGTGTGTGTGAGGAGAGAGAGAGAGAGAGAGAGAGAGAGAGAGAGAGAGAGAGAGAGACAGAAGAGACAGAGAGAGACAGAGAGAGAGAGAGACAGAGAGAGAGAGACAGAGACAGACAGACAGACAGAAACAGAGAGGGGGAGAGAGAGAGGGCTGGGGAAGGGGGGAGGAGCGAGAGAACAGGGGAGGGAGGGGGCACAGGAAATTGTGTGTGTGTGTGTGTGTGTGTGTGTGTGTGTGTGTGTGTGTGTGTGTGTGTGTGTGTGCGCCCGAGCGCGCGCGCGTGCGTGCATGCGTGTGCGTATGTGCCCGCGCGCACGCTCGCACGCATTCACGCACGATTCCCACACATGAAACGTAATGCTCCTCTTTAAGACAAGAAGACTAACATGATCCTACAGTGTGAGCCGGCTCCCGGCACGGCACTGACCTGCATGGACCTGGCCTTCTCGTTCTCCAGCTGCTCAATGCGCTGTTCCAGCTCCTCTATCCTGCCCTGTGCCTCCTTCAGCTGCTCCGTCTTCTGCTCCACCTCCCCCAGCAGGTCTTCGATCAGGGCCGCCTTCTGCGTGTTGGCTGACGTCAGCTCCTCCACCTGCATAGTGAAATGTATTGAGAAGCTCGTTCTTTACCTGCACAGCTCCTCCACCTGCATAGTGAAATGTATCGAGAAGCTCGTTCTTTACCTGCACAGCTCCTCCACTGCATAGTGAAATGTATTGAGAAGCTCGTCCTTTACCTGCAAAGCTCCTCCACTGCATAGTGAAATGTATTGAGAAGCTCGCTCTTTACCTGCAAAGCTCCTCCACTGCATAGTGAAATGTATTGAGAAGCTCGTTCTTCACCTGCACAGCTCCTCCACTGCATAGTGAAATGTATTGAGAAGCTCGCTCTTTACCTGAACAGGGCAGTGAGGACCTCGTTCTCTACCTGCACAGGGCAGTGAGGACCTCGTTCTCTACCTGCACAGGGCACCGAAGACCTCGTTCTCTACCTGCACAGGGCAGTGAGGACCTAGTTCTCTACCTGCACAGGGCAGTGAGGACCTCGTTCTCTACCTGCACAGGGCACCGAAGACCTCGTTCTCTACCTGCACAGGGCAGTGAGGACCTAGTTCTCTACCTGCACAGGGCAGTGAGGACCTAGTTCTCTACCTGCACAGGGCATTGAGGACCTCGTTCTCTACCTGCACAGGGCACTGAAGACCTCGTTCTCTACCTGCACAGGGCACTGAGGATCTAGTTCTCTACCTGCACAGGGCACTGAAGACCTCGTTCTCTACCTGCACAGGGCACTGAGGACCTAGTTCTCTACCTGCACATGGCACTGAGGACCTAGTTCTCTACCTGCACAGGGCACTGAGGAACTAGTTCTCAAGATGCACAGAGCACTGAGGATCTAGTTCTCTACCTGTAGCGGGCACCGAGGACATCGTTCTCTACCTGCACAGGGCACTGAGGACCTAGTTCTCTACATGCAGAGAGTTTTAAGGGCCTGGGTGTTTTTTTTTACCAGTACAGGAAAAATGTTTCCAATAAGAGAGAGGTAGACAGAAAAAAAATGTGGAAAAAAGAAAGCAAGTCGACGAAAAAAACAACCACTTCGTCATGTCCAGACGCACACAGGTATACAGAAAAATAATCCACATGCTTACTTACAAATGCAGGGAAAAGTCTGTGTTGACATTTCCAGACAAAGACAGGTAGACAAAATCATAACGTATAATATTTTGACAGGTCTGTATATGCCCAGACAGAAAGAGACGGAAACAGACGGAAAACGTGCGATCAGACAAATACACACATTAGACACACACAGAGAAACACGCGAAAACAGAGACAGACAGACAGACAGACAGAGAGAGACAGAGACAGAGACAGAGAGACAAGGAGACAGAGACAAAGAGAGAGAGACAGACAGACAGAAAGACAGAGACAGAGATAGACAGACACAGAGTCTCTCTCTCTCTCTCTCTCTCTCTCTCTCTCTCCACACACACACACACACACACACACACACCACACACACACACACACAGAGACAGACAGACAGACAGACAGACAGACAGACAGACAGACAGACAGAGACAGGAAGAGACAGGAAGAGACACAGAGCTAGAGACAGACACTGAACGGACAGTTCCCCCACCGATAGACAGGTTCCACTGTAGAGGACACAGTCACAGTGTTACCTGTGCCAGAGTGTCTGTCTTCAATTGGGCCAGTTCCTCCTTGATGTGCTGCAGCTCCTCCTCTCCGATCGGGGTGGAGTTGTCCCCCTTCTCCGCCCCTCCCTCCTCCTTCCCCGCCGTGGGAGCGTGTGAGGTGGTGGTGGAGATGGAGGGGGTGGGCTCCACCCTCCGCTCAATGCGCGTCACCGGCGGCTCAGGATGTCCCATAAATCCTCCACCTTCTTCAGCCGCTCTGACAGACCTGCAGTCACACACTACACTGCATGGAACCAATGCCAGACCTGCAGCCACACAACACACTGCATGGAACCAGTGCCAAACCTGCAGTCACACACTGCACTGCATGAAACCAGTGCCAGACCTGCATCACACACTACACTGCATGGAACCAGTGCCAGTCACACACTACACTGCATGGAACCAATGCCAGACCTGCAGTCACACAACACACTACATGGAACCAGTGCCAGACCTCCATCACACAACACACTGCATGGAAACAGTGCCAGACCTGCAGCCACACAACACACTGCATGGAACAGTGCCAGACCTGCATCATACACTACACTGCATGGAACCAGTGCCAGACCTGCAGTCACACAATACACTGCATGGAACCACTGCCAGACCTGCAGTCACACAACACACTGCATGGAACCAGTGCCAGACCTGCAGTCACACAACACACTGCATGGAACCAGTGCCAGACCTCCATCACACAACACACTGCATGGAACCAGTGCCAGTCACACACTACACTGCCTGGAACCAGTGCCAGACCTGCGGTCACACACTACACTGCATGGAACCAGTGCCAGACCTGCAGTCACACACTACACTGCATGGAACCAGCGCCAGTAACACACTACACTGCATGGAACCAGTGCCAGACCTGCAGTCACACAACACACTGCATGGAACCAGTGCCAGACCTGCATCACACAACACACTGCATAGAACCAGTGCCAGACCTGCAGTCACACAACACACCGCATGGAACCAGTGCCAGTCACACACTACACTGCATGGAACCAGTGCCAGACCTACATCACACACAACACTGCATGGAACCAATGCCAGACCTGCAGCCACACAACACACTGCATGGAACAAGTGCCAGACCTGCAGCCACACAACACACTGCATGGAACCAGTGCCAGACCTGCAGTCACACAACACACTGCATGGAACCAGTGCCAGACCTCCATCACACAACACACTGCATGGAACCAGTGCCAGACCTGCAGTTACACACAACACACTGCATGGAACCAGTGCCAGACATTCATCACACACTACACTGCATGGAACCAGTGCCAGACCTGCATCACACACTACACTGCATGAAACCAGTGCCAGACCTGCATCACACAACACACTGCATGAAACCAGTGCCAGACCTGCACCACACACTACACTGCATGGAACCAGTGCCAGACCTGCATCACACACTACACTGCATGGAACCAGTGCCAGTCACACACTACACTGCATGGAACCAGTGCCAGACTTTGTACGCCTCTGTTTTAGGTCTTGATCGGTTTTTGTACGGTTTTGCCATACACACATACAGGCATACACACACACACACACACACACACACACACACACACACACACACACACACACACACACAGTATGAGGGCGCAACGCCCCTCCCCTCCCCTAGATTTTAATTAGAGTGGAAGTATGCCTGACCTCGATGAAGAATGGGTAGGGGACATACATGTCTTTCTGCCTCTCTCCCCTCCCCGCTTCCCCCTCTCCCCGCCAGTGAACACCGAACTTAAAAGAAACAGTAACGATAGAAAAGATGGTTTACTTTCTGAAGTACGTAGTGGTGGTGGTGGTGATGCCAGTTTACTTGCTTTTTCAAAAATGCACTTCCCCAGATACCACAGCAAATTGACTTGTATAATCCACCCACCCACCCCACGACACGACACGACAGCAAGTTTTACCTGTATAAACCCTACACACTTATCCATCTCTCATTTCTTTTCTTTCTTTGGTTTTCCCGTCGTCACCCCTACCTCCATCCACATCCTACCCCCCCCCCCCCCCCCCCACCAGTATTTCACGTCACCCCTGACTTCACCCGCTTCTTCGGTCTTTCCGTCGCCAACCCCGTCCCTTACCCCCCACCCCTATTTCTGCCCGTACCCCTGGATTCCGTATGTCTTCACGTGTGCACACGTGCACGCGTGCGTGCACACACACACACACACACACACACACACACACACCACACACACACGAGCGCACGCACGCACGCACGCTCGAGCACACACACACACACACACACACACACACACACACACACACTCACACACACACACACACACACACACACACACACACACACACACACACCTCCAGGTTCATGGGCAGGCAGACTGAGACACGTGGCTTCAAACGTCTTCAGCCGTTCGCTCAGTATCCCGGGGTCACGGCTGGACACACTCAAACCGCTGGCCTCCCGGATCAGCCCGTCAAGGTCACTGACCTGGGCTCCTGCACCCCGAAGAAAGGTGTCAAGGTCGCCGTAGGAGTTCTTGGGGGTCATCATCACTTCTGTGGTGCGCAGTCTGACGGCCACGTGATCGTAGCTGCACCAATCATAGGTCAACATCATTCTGTGAAAGATTTTACCATCAGTGCATCAATGTTCAACACGATTGAATCAACAGTATGGCATCAAGACTTTGGTGTCTAGTGCTGTATGGATTCTTTCGTTGAATTAACCCTATGACGATAATGATCATGACTCCGGTAAGAAGATCATGGCAAATCTTTCATTGAATCTACACTATGATGTCGCTCCGTTGAGAAGGTCTTAGTGAATTTTTCACTGCATTAACTGTAAGATAATTGTCTTCATGACTGGTGTGACGATGATTGCGAACCTTTCACTGCGTCAACAGTACGATCAGGCTTTCCAATATGTCAGAACATCATTCCTCGACGTCCTCAAGAATCACCAGTACATTATTGACCTTCCATATATCGTCACTCACCCATTGACTTCCAATGGATCCAGTAACCCACCCGTTGATCTCCCATAAATCCAGTCACCTACCCACTGACCTATAGATCCAAGCGCCAACCTACTGACCTCCTATAAATCAGCACACACCTCCATTCACCTAGAGATTCTGCATCCAACGACTGACCATCTATAACTCAAGACATGTATCCACTGACCATCCATAGATCCAGGCACCACCCATTGACCAATGGATCCAGGCATCCACCCATCTACCAATAGATCCAGGCATCCACCCATCTACCAATAGATCCAGGCATCCACCCATTTACCAATAGAACCAGGCATCCACCCATCTACCAATAGATCCAGGCATCCACTTATTGACCAATGGACTCCAGGCATCCACCCATCTACCAATAGATCCAGGCATCCACCCATTTACCAATAGAACCAGGCATCCACCCATCTACCAATAGATCCAGGCATCCACTTATTGACCAATGGATCCAGGCATCCACCCATCTACCAATAGATCCAGGCATCCACCCATTTACCAATAGAACCAGGCATCCACCCATTTACCAATAGATCCAGGCATCCACCCATTTACTAATACATCCAGGCGTCCACCCATTGACCTACAGATCCAGACATCTACCCATTGACCTATTCATCCAGGATCCACACATTTACCAATAGATCTAGGCATCCACCCATTGACCTTTAGATCTATGCTTCCACCCACTGACTTCCTATCGATCAAGGCATGCATCCATTGATGGCCTTCAGAGCAACGCACCCACCCCTCGAGGTCTTGTAGATCAAGGTAACCACCCATTGACCTCTTGAAGATCAACTACCATAGATCTATAGATCCATACACCCAACCTTGACCTCCTATACTTTGATCTTTACATCCAGTCGCCATCCAACTGACCTTTTATACATTAAATCACCCGTTTCTTCACATACTATAGATCTAGGCACCAACACATTAACTAACAGATCCATGCATTTGTCCACCGACCGCCGACGGATCAAGTCACCATCACTGACTCACAGATGCATGCACTCATCCAAAGACTTTCTTCAGAACTAGGCACCTACGCGTTGACCTATAGATTACGATACTCACCCACTGACCTATGATTAACCTCTACAGATCACACACCCAATGACCTCCTGTGCATCCTTCACCCTCTGACCTCCCAAAGGTCATCCACCCCCTGACCTCCTGTAGGTCAGCCACCCGTGGACTCCCTGAAGGTCACGGCACTCACCCCGTGTCATCCAGAGCCCTCAGGAAGGTGTCGTAGGCCTCGGGACCTCTCAGCAGCAGGATGTCAATCATCCGGCGCGTGCGTTCCAGTCGAGTGCCCCCGGCCAGGATCTCGTCACGGTCGTTGCTGTCGATGATCTGGCCGGCGTAGAGCGGGCCGGCCAGATCCCGGGCGTCCACCTCGTGCTCGATGAACAGCGAGTTGATTTGCATGCGGCGCTCGTCGTCAGACCTCATGCGGCCTCGTCGGGACAGCGACCGAGCCATCACTCTGTTGTCTCAGGTGGAAAGGACTTGACGATGGTAAGACTGAAACGGAGAGAGAACGCGCCGAAACGCATGTAGTCATCACGTTCGTATGTTGTACTCGTAGCACAGTGTTTACGACCAGCATAGCGATAGATGTTTTTGCTGTTGGTGGTGGTGGTGGTGGTGGTGACGGCGGTGTGTGTGTGTGTGTGTGTGTGTGTGTGTGTGTGTGGTGAGAGAGGAGAGAGAGAGAGAGAGAGAGAGAGAGAGACAGACAGACAGGCAGGCAGGCAGGCAGGGCAGGCAAGCAGGCAGGCAGGCAGACAGAGACATAAAGACAGACAGGAGACAGATAGGCAGACAGACAGATAGACGGACGGACAGATAGAGACAGACAGACAGAGACAGATAGACAAACACACAAAGAGACAAGTAGAGCGAGAGAGAGAGAGGGGGGGGGGAGCCAGCCAGCCAGATTGACAGATGGAAAAGACAGGCAGACAGACAGACACGGCAGACAGACCAGAGAGTCGGCGCGCCGGCGAGCGCGCGCGCGGGGCACACACACACACACAGAGAGAGAGAGAGAGAGAGAGAGAGAGATTTATCGTAAGAGGACACGGTACGTTAAGGCTGAGTGTAATAGGCGGCAGGAAAGGGAGACGTGTTTATCGGAGCAGCAATGCAATTAATACTAACATTGACGTTAAGACTGTAACTTACGTAGGCCTACTTAGTGACGTGTTGATCTAATCGTCATCTAATCCGTCATCACTCCACGCCCGAAATCACCTCCCGGCGGATAAGAAATGACACATGGCGAAACTCACCTCCCGGGGGGTAAATCCGGTCTCACCTTTCGTTTTGCTCCAAAGTCGCTCCCTCTCTCTTTCCAAATTCCCAGTGTCGCAAACGATAAGACATTTCAATCGTTTGCGCCGCAATTTGAGAGAGGAAATAATACTGGACCTGAACTAGAGTTAATCCCCATCCTGTTCTAAAACCGTACCCCTGTGAGTCATGGGTAAGGCCCGATTGCAGCTGTGTATTTTGAACAGAACCATTTGTTTATGGAGACTGTGGTCTCCTGGGTGACAGCTCTGCAGATGTCACGGTCTTCAGAGCTGTTCCAAATACAGAACTCCATGATTCTCATAGCTGGCAGTGAAGAATTTAATATTTATGTGTCAGCATCGTCTTTTTCTCCCCATCTCTCCCGTTCTCCTCCTCCCTCCTTCCAACCGCATCCACGTTACACCTTTATAGTGACTAAAACTTATTCATTTGCACCCCCCCCCCCCCCCACTCCCCTTACACGTTTATTTCCGTTGTTTATGTGCATGTTTGTTGTTGTCCTGGCTGAAGAAGACAGTAGGTCAAGGCTTGTTACTTCAGCGTTTGTTGCGTTCGTTTGGCAGCTGGGTGCTTTACCATTCATTCTGATCCCTGGATTTGAGCTCATGTTGGGCCTTTTCTCACCGTTAGTGTTTCCACCACCCACCAGATGACAAAATGAGACACAACTGGATCTCTGACGAGCATTAAAAAGAAAAAGAAAGAAGAAAAAAGCGGATAATACGTGAATATAATTAACCTTACATTGTCAACAAATAGATACCGAACAAAATGGCAAATTGATATCATAAGGCTCACTTTGTAAACAGCCAGTTAGACACCGTACAAAACAAAGGTCAGAAATATCATGAGGCTCACTTTGTAAACAGTCAATTAGACACCGTACAAAACAAAGGTCAGCAATAGGCAGATGGCATTTGGCCCACGTTGTAAACAAGCAGAGTCTGTCACTAAGGTCTTGAATATTAAGCTAGTGTTGACAAGCTCTATATTGTAAACACCTGGAAACCGTACGAAGAGGACACTGACAGGTGGATGTCGACAGACCCTAAATTCCTAACAAATAGATAACATACAAAAGCAAAGGTGCTAATGGATAATGGGATGTCAACAGACCATAACAAACAAACAAATACCATTCAAAAACAATGGTGATGGATTTGTACACTTCATGTTATGAAACAAATAGATATGTGGATAGACCTTACATTGTACACCAATAGAGACTGTATAAACATAAAGGTCATAAGAAACAACCAGATGTCAACAGACCTTCGTAAACAGAAAGATACCACACAAAAACAATTGTGCTATGCAGATGTCAGTAGTTTATACAATGTAAACAAATAGATTTGTACAAGAACAGATGATTAATAGCTATATGTAGATATACCCCACAGTGTATACTATGGTTATAAACAGCTAGATTGTTTTTATGCCCGGCGACATTTTAAACGAATAGATACTAAACAGCACCAACGGTAATAAATAGAAAGACGTTATTATACCCTGTGCAAACTGATAACCATACAAAAACAATCGTGATAAACATGTGTAATTAGCCTCGACGTCTTATGCAAATAGATAACAGCACAAAAACAAGAGTGGTTAATAGCTGGGTGGTATTCGCCACAACATTTCAATCACCTAGTTTCCGAACGAAATTACAGGTAACAAACAGGTGGATGTTATAGCGTCTTACCTTTTACATAGATAGGGCCTAGACAGTATACAAAAAAGGTGGAGGTAGATGCTATTAGTCACAATCTTTTATACACGTATATACTGTACAAAAATAAACATAACACAAAGTTACAAGGGTTTGACCTGCACACCTGAATTACGCGTTGCCTTGATCCATCACATTTGCTGATGTAAGCCGTCAAACATTGAGCAAGTAGACTGAATCAGAGACCAATGTCTCAGACACATAGGCCTGTAGCTTACCTCAGCCTATGTTTAACATGATTTATTTGCTGGCCCGGGTCCATAAAACCTTTAGGTAAAAGCTAGCATTTTCACTGAAAACTTCTGTAAGCAATGGGAAGTGTGTGCACTTCAGCCACTTCGTGTAAGAATATATTTGCTTGTGCTTTCATGTGCAGAAAAAGACAGCTAGGATGCAGAATTAGTCCCCCGTACACTAAAAACAAGAAACATTGGAAAGAATCATTCTCTTGTTGGCCCACTTTCCTTGCCCAACCTGCAGAATCAAGAACATCAGCAGTGTGTCGTAACAGTAGCAGCAGTATTAACAGGAGGACTACTTTTAAATGTCTATCAAAGACTAAAACAGACTGCAGAGTCAGGAGGACTACTTTTAAATGTCTATCACAGACTAAAACGGACTGCAGAGTTGCCGAAATCAAAGAACAAAATGGACATACAAAACAAGATACAAAGTACGCTGAATGAAACAGGCAAAGTGAACTTTCCACTAATATATCTTTCTCATATGTTACAAACAACAAAGATCAAAAAGCCTAAAAATACTCCCCCAGATCGTCGTCATCGTGAGATTTCAAACAAGATTTCTCGTGCCGACTGCGATCTGGGGACTAGCATTTTATGCTTTTTTGATGTTTGTTGTTTGATGATATCCTAAAGACGTGTTGGTCAAAAGGTCGCTGGCCTGTTTTGTATCATATATTAAATAACGTTGTTTTGCTCCTTGTAATGTGTCTTTATTTGCATTTTTTGTTGTTGCTAGATTTCTATGATAAACTTGTATTTACAGACAAAACATGTGGAAATAAATAGGCCTGAAACTGATCGTCAACTGACCGATGCGTTTCTCTGTTTCTATTTTGTGTTTATTTGTTTGTTTGTTTCTTTCTGTTATATCTGGGCTCACATTGTTGACGCTCAGACGTATGTTTTTGTTGTGCTCAGACTTACCTGTGTCTACTTGCAATCAGCTGCTTGTCCCCCAGTCAAATCTGCTGTCAATGCTTACACATCAAGGACGCGGTCTGGCACCTGCCAGACTTGCAGAGCGGTGTATATCCCGGGTGCTGGCACGGGCCATTATGCCCGCACACGGCGGGCCAGCCAGATCCTGGAATTACCCTACTTCCCTCCATGGGCCTCGCCAAATAACGCTGTGCCGTCTGGCGTGAGATCGCTCTCAGTCTGCCAGTATCGATCTGGAAGTGGACTGCACGTGGTAATGTTGTAAGGGCACCGTTCCAAAAGCCCCTGTATAAATTAATGGTCAGTTAGGTTAATAAATGCACATAAGCTGATGGCCGGTTCAAAAGAGTAAATACAAATGAACCAACGGTTTGTTAGGTTAATAAATCCAAATAAATTGATGGTCAGGTGACGAAATGTAAGTTACAGTGCACTGTGTTACCGCTATAATTAAAGGATCTGTCGTAACAGTAAGTTTAGTGACAAAAAAAATTGTCATATATGATCTTTGTGGATCTAGTGTTAATTTGAAGTGAAAAAAAAGTTGAGAGAGAGAGAGAATGTAATAAATTTCTGTATTCTCTCTCTCTCTCTCTCTCTCTCTCTCTCTCTCTCTCTCTCTCTCGAGAGAGAGAGAGAGAGAGAGAGAGAGAGAGAGAGAGAGAGAGAGAGAGAAATGTAATAAATTTCTGCACTCTCTCTCCCTCTCTCTCTCTCTCTCTCTCTCTCTCTCACCAAGCGAACAGAATTAGAGTTCATTGCACGGTCATTGACAGACTTAATAACCCATGTCCACTATGAATAACATTGCATGAATGACGTCAAATAATCCCAGCCGACCCAGTGCGCACGGCACGGGATTAATGAAATATATAACACCACTCATAATGCTGTCGTCACGTGCATGACAAGTTCAAAAGTCACGCTACTAGGTTGACGCCAATGCCAAGTCTGTGGTATTAGTCAAGGTACAGGTGAAATATACGGCAGTTCTACTCTCTCTCTCTCTCTCTCTCTCTCTCTCTCTCTCTCACACACACACACACACACACACACACACACACACACACACACACATGCGGGTGCACGCGTTTAGACTTGCGCAAACTGGGTGTTTCTTTCTTTCTTTCTATTTGTCTGTCTGTCTGTCTTTGGTTTTTGCTGGTGGTGATAACTGGTAAATATGTTTTTGTTCTGATGCATGCTTTATAATAATTAGTTATAGGCTATGTTTGTTTATCAGTATAGGTTTTTAAATCAAGATTTTGCTGTCTATACCTATGTTGATGTTGGTACTTTTTTGTTTGTTTGTTTGAACGCAAAATGCAAAAAAGACTACAGCGTGCCAATTCTTATCCCTCGTTAAGAAAATCTCTCTCTCTTCTCTCTCTCTCTCTCTCTCTCTCTCTCTCTCTCTCTCTCTCATGATGGTTGCAGCATTACATCGTGGACAGATAAGACTTCGTTACTCACGTTCTCCCAGATTATAGACGTCGGTAACTCACCGGTGTAGCCCCCACACGCAAAATATCAATTACCATATTAATGTCACTGAACCACATTGAGAATTGTGTCCCATTAAATGGACCGGTGACTCATTTCCGGTGTACGGCACGCGGGCATGAGCTATACTGACATTCCACCAGCAGGCCTTAAACATGTCATTCATGATCTCCAAATGTTATGAAGACAATCTTCTTACTGATCTCATTCACTCCCCTGCTGTAACTGTTTATAATTTGTGCACTGATCCAGAGACAGCCACAGCTGCGGTACACATTTCATAATGGTGATATTCCGTTCAAAACGCATGGAGTAGAACATAGCGCTCAACTTACGTGGATGACTGGTGAGATACAAGTTGCTTCTCACTTAACATGACATTCTCTTTGACACAGGCGAAAAGTCTGATTAAAATCAATCAATAAACATAATAAAATTAATCCAGACAATGAGCGGCAAGCAAGACGTTGTTAACGACGCAGGCTTACATGCAGCAAACCAAACTGGAAGCCGACGGGGAAAGCGTTAAAAGAACCTAAAATAAAACATCTCTGTCCTTGGTATGCCCCATAGTGACCTTAACGTCACCACACCATTATCATCAATACCAATATATCGTCAAGCCATCAGGAAAGGAAGCACATAGGACCATACGGAGGTATACTGACTGAAAAGAAAACTATATAGCTATGTTCTTGTTGTTCGTCCAACAACAAGAACTCCAACAAGCATGGGGAGTTCTTGTGTACCGCCTGCCAAGCCATCGATGTCACCTGCACTTGTAGGTATGTGATGGTTCTTTCTCCAGTATTGACTGTGCTGACATGATCTGCAAGGCATCAGTCATCATGCTGTAGGTATGTGATGGTTCTTTCTCCAGTATTGACTGTGCTGACATGATCTGCAAGGCATCAGTCATCATGCTGTAGGTATGTGATGGTTCTTTCTCCAGTATTGACTGTGCTGACATGATCTGCAAGGCATCAGTCATCATGCTGTAGGTATGTGATGGTTCTTTCTCCAGTATTGACCGTGCTGACATGATCTGCAAGGCATCAGTCATCATGCTGTAGGTATGTGATGGTTCTTTCTTCAGTATTGACTGTGCTGACATGATCTGCAAGGCATCAGTCATCATGCTGTAGGTATGTGATGGTTCTTTCTCCAGTATTGACTGTGCTGACATGATCTGCAAGGCATCAGTCATCATGCTGTAGGTATGTGATGGTTCTTTCTCCAGTATTGACTGTGCTGACATGATCTGCAAGGCATCAGTCATCATGCTGTAGGTATGTGATGGTTCTTTCTCCAGTATTGACCGTGCTGACATGATCTGCAAGGCATCAGTCATCATGCTGTAGGTATGTGATGGTTCTTTCTCCAGTATTGACTGTGCTGACATGATCTGCAAGGCATCAATCATATCTGCACGTGTAGATATGTAATGGTTCTTTCTCCAGTATTGACTGTGCTGACATGATCTGCAAGGCATCAGTCAAGATGCATTCCAGGAATATGTTGAAAAGTGAAGGAGGTAGAAAGCAGCCCTGACCAACTCCAACCGAAGTGTGGAACCATTCTCCAACAGCAACCTGTATGAGCACCGCACTAGTCACTGCAGAGAATGATTGCTAAATGGTGTTAATGAGCTTCCGTCCGATGTTGCATTTCCTCACAGTGTCCCAGCCAGACCCCATCGAACGCCTTCTTGAAGTCTATGAAGGCGTTATAGAACTCTGATGCTAGGAAGCAAATACCGTCATTACTGAATAACAAGCTGGATTCTGCAAAAGCAAAAATACCATTGAGCAGATTTTTATCGTACGTGCCCTTTGCGGAATCTAGCCTGTTCTTCAGTATTGACAGTATGTGCTTGCGGTTGCAATCTATTCAGAATGATTTGAGCATTACTCTGCTGGCTTGACTGATCAAGCTTATAGTGCGGTAGTTCTAGCAGCGATGGAGCTTTCCTTTCTTGGTGATCGAGTCTCTGGAGTGAGCCATTACCCCAAAGTACCAGATTTTGTTGCAGATGGCAGTCCAGTGTCAGTTTTTCCATCTCTGCCATGTTTCATGAGTTCTGCAGGGATGTTGTCAACGCCTGCACTCTTTACACATTTCAGCAAAATCACTGCAACTGTGACTTCTTCACGGAGTATTGGAAGTCATTCTCATTTCAGCAATATCACTGCAACTGTGACTTCTTCACGGAGTATTGCACAGTCATCCTCATTTCAGCAATATCACTGCAACTGTGACTTCTTCACGGAGTATTGCACAGTCATCCTCATTTCAGCAATATCACTGCAACTGTGACTTCTTCACGGAGTATTGCACAGTCATCCTCATTTCAGCAATATCACTGCAACTGTGACTTCTTCACGGAGTATTAGCAACAGTCATCCTTCATTCTTCAGGCATATATCACCTTGCAAACGGGTGACTTCCCCTTCACGGAATGTTTTAGATATTAATGGAAAGTCATCCTCATTTCAGCAATATCACTGCAACTGTGACTTCTTCACGGAGTATTAATGGAAAGTCATCCTCATTTCAGCAATATCACTGCAACTGTGACTTCTTCACGGAGTATTAATGGAAAGTCATCCTCATTTCAGCAATATCACTGCAACTGTGACTTCTTCACGGAGTATTAATGGAAAGTCATCCTCATTTCAGCAATATCACTGCAACTGTGACTTCTTCACGGAGTATTGCACAGTCATCCTCATTTCAGCAATATCACTGCAACTGTGACTTCTTCACGGAGTATTGCACAGTCATCCTCATTTCAGCAATATCACTGCAACTGTGACTTCTTCACGGAGTATTAATGGAAAGTCATCCTCATTTCAGCAATATCACTGCAACTGTGACTTCTTCACGGAGTATAATGGAAAGTCATCCTCATTTCAGCAATATCACTGCAACTGTGACTTCTTCACGGAGTATTAATGGAAAGTCATCCTCATTTCAGCAATATCACTGCAACTGTGACTTCTTCACGGAGTATTAATGGAAAGTCATCCTCATTTCAGCAATATCACTGCAACCGTGACTTCTTCACGGAGTATTAATGGAAAGTCATCCTCATTTCAGCAATATCACTGCAACCGTGACTTCTTCACGGAGTATTAATGGAAAGTCATCCTTATCTCAGCAATATCACTGCAACTGTGACTTCTTCACGGAGTATTAATGGAAAGTCATCCTCATCTCAGCAATATCACTGCAACTGTGACTTCTTCACGGAGTATTGGACAGTCATCCTCATTTGATTAATCCTGAGCACCTAGCACTTTTGGATCTCCTATGCTCTGTGTCTTGCGGAGTTCACAGCAATGTTCTGTCCACTTTAAATGACGTCTTCTTCCTATGTTAAACAGTCGCCATCTTTGTCCTGAGTGGTGTTGACTTCACTTTGCTTTAGTTTGGACAGGTCCTTTACAATTTTAAAAGTTTACTTTGCTTTGTTGTTATCTATCGATTTCTATCTGCTGATTCTTGGGACCTCTGTTGCTGTATCAGTCATTACTTGGTTGAATTTATTTGTGAGACCATCAACATCTTCTACTAAGTGATGTAATTGGGCGAATTTTACTCCTATGGCTGCTTTTCATTGCCGAATTCCAGACAAATCCAGTCTGTGTTATATTACTTTATGGAGAACCTCATTATATATGTATGCATCGGACATTCTCTCTAGCTCAGTCATTCTGCACGTGTATCAACGTTTTTTTCCTTTTGTATTGTGTCCGTAGACGTGGGGAATCCTGAATGAGAAGACAACATGTTTATTTGTCAATTATCAGAACTCAACCAAACTAAAGAATGGAAAAACTACACTGACCACTTCATACACCTTCGCCAGCCACCCGCAATACCACAGCTTTGAAAACCTGTCGAGAATGACCGAGGGACAAGATCAACTCAGAAACTGAACTGTGGGTAGAAACAATCGGCAGAAGAGAAGACATAGAGATATACACTGAGGGTTGAACTGTGGGTAGAAACAATCGGCAGAAGAGAAGACATGGAGATATACACTGAGGGTTGAACTGTGGGTAGAAACAATCGGCAGAAGAGAAGACATGGAGATATACACTGAGGGTTGAACTGTGGGTAGAAACAATCGGCAGAAGAGAAGACATGGAGATATACACTGAGGGTTGAACTGTGGGTAGAAACAATCGGCAGAAGAGAAGACATGGAGATATACACTGAGGGTTGAACTGTGGGTAGAAACAATCGGCAGAAGAGAAGACACAGACATATACACTGAGGGTTTAGTCACGAAAGGTAACTCAGGTTGCGATACATGGTGAAGCAAAAGTCAAACGATTCGGGAAGACGATTCTGAAACTTCCTGTCGAACGATGAAATTTGAAGATGTGATACCAGCTGCTTATGGGCCCCTCACGCTAACAGCTGATCATTAGCTAACTGGGAGTCGCTTGCCCTGGACCGCCCAGCCTGGCGAAACAGCATCACAAAGGGTGCATGTACATCAGAGAAGAGACGCACAGCAGAAGCTGAGAGAAAGCGAGCTGCGCGCAAGGCCAGAGCTTCCTCCACCTCCACTGTAGCCCCCACCCACATGTGTCCCACATGTGGGCGTTCCTTCTGGGCCCAGGTTGGCCTCACCAGCCACCTGCGGACCCACACTCAGCGATCTTCCATCTGAGATTGAAGTTACGTTCATCTTCAGAATCGAAGAACGAACAACAAGCTAACAGCAGTACACACTCCATTCTGGATGGAGCCAACTCATTCTTTACACACTCCCTTCTGGATGTAGCCTACTCATTCTTTACACCCCCCCTTCTGGATGTAGCCTACTCATTCTTTTGCACAGCCCTCCCCATGGCACGAGTTGTCCGTCACAGAGCCACTTCCAGCTTACGCGCGCCTACATTAAAATTGCCACGCACGAGAAGATGCTTACTACACTTAACGGCATGTGGGCTCTAGAGAAAGTATAAATGTCTGTTCTCGACCAGCAATCTTATTTCGCCCGCAAACCCCACTTTTCACATAATCAAATTTCCTCAGCCAAAAAAATAGCTAAAACCCTACAAAATTAAACAAATCTAATCGCGTGAAAGTGGGGTTTGCGGGCGAAATAATTTTCCTGCTCTAGAACCGCACATTTTAACTTTCTCTCTGATTAACTAACAGGCACTGTGTTTGGTGGGACAACTTGCAACTCTTCGCGAACAAACGATCTTTTAGGGGCAGGCTTTTTAGACGTAGTAGCACCGCTAGAAGAGAGAGTTTCTCTTAAATAATACACAGGAGGGGTTGTTTTCATAATTCTTTCAACTTCATATACATCTACGCTCCATATAGGGTCTGTGGCTCTAATTCTAACATCGCCCTCCGCCTCTCCAGGCGCATACAAGTATCTTACTTTTAGTCCAAAAGGCAAGAGTTTTTGATTACTTTGGATGTCTTCAGTAATGCTAATTTTTTTTAATTTGATCGCGTTCACTGGCTTAAGGCCCGTTGCTTTAAATTCTTCATTGTTCATGGCGCGTAAGACTGCTGGCAGGTATCTATACTTTCTCTGATTAATCTTCTATCTCAAGCACCACCAACAGATCAGAACAAACAACCGGCCTTCCATCTTGGTTAGTTATTTTTACACACACTGAATTTATAGGCCCATCAACTAATTCTTTAAATTGACTGTTTTCACCAAATGTATATGACTGATAATCGCAAAACCCCACCTTAGTTGATGGGAGTGCTCTTAGAACTGTAGATGGCTGGCCATTATACAAATTAGTGTTTGTTTTTAATTCGCTTAAATGAACATACAACATTGGATTAATTAGAAAATCGGATGGCCTACTGCCTACATATTCATATAGACCGCTTTCTATATACGCGTGTGTATTAATACGATAGGTTTTACCACTATCATAAAAGCCTAAAATTCGAGCAAGGCCCCTGGGAAAAACGTACTCCCTTTTGTCTTTATGTTTTGGTAAAAATATAGTAATTATAAGATTTGCCTCATTAATTTCTACCCGTATGTCAAATTTGTTAAATGCTTCTTTTAAAGAACAAAAGCTGTAGTAACCATCAGGTATTTTTAAACGTTTTAAGCGATTGCCCCCCTCATCATAAATATCTATCCAATTATTTTGGGCCTTTTCAGATATGTTAAACCACCTTATTTTAAACCTAAGTTCTCTAAGAGCAGCCCTACACTTCCCGCCTTTATTGTCAACTGAATACTTTAAAAACACGCGCTGGTTTTGCTTGGTTATATAAAGGAACATCCTTTTTAAATTCATTTTTAAAAAATCTATTTAAAAATGGAACCTTTTAAATATAATGAAAGTGCCACTTACGATGTAGGGGGGGTTTATGAGCCCAAATCTTTGGACTTTAGTAGCCTAACCATCGCAGTGGATGAATCATATGGCTTTCTAGTCAGACTTGTAAACCCACTAACTAGATATTTAAATCCTCCAATAAAGAGCGATAGAGTGCCATCAGCATGGTCAACTCACCCCATGGTCAACTCACCCCATGGCTTTTTACCAGAATCAGTTAAATTTTGCCATTTACTGCTCAACCACCGGCTGCGGTGTTTCATATACAAACCATTTAAACCACACCAACCTCTTAGTAAGGTCAGTATATAACTTTCATGTTTATTATCAGTATAGGCGCATACTAACTGAACTACAGGTGCGCCTCCCCAACGACAACGCGTTTAATCCATTTCTCAGCTCAAGGGACAATAATGCATATGAAAGAATCTGCAACGAATTTAACATTAACCCTTCAAATAACTTTAGACAAAAGTTAGACCGCAATCACGGGTTGGGCACATTGTATTTGTGGGGCCAGCGTAGAGAATATAATTTTGACTACTGGCCCGGCCACACCTCTTTTAAGTCAAACTCCCAAGTTAGATTGGGATCAATAGAACAAAAACACCCCAATGCTTGGGCAACATTTATCTTGGATGAAAGTAAAGGTCTAACAATGCCAGGAGTGCAAAGACTTAATGACTCCATACGTACGTACGTTTGGTGTCTATTAGGAGCGCAAGCACAGACCAAGTCTAGCATAGTGGATCAATCTACAGGGTTTGACGCCAGAAAACAATTTCTAGCCAATTTAGAAGATGCTATTAACTCTGCTGTTGATTTGCCTTCCAGCATACAAAGGTACCAAAACGTTCTTTCACATGCTAGGTCAAAGGTTGACTTTGTTGTGGGCCATGGATTATACATGCTGCCTTCTGACCTTAGACTACAGATTGGCATGATACAAAATTATAATAATGAAATTCTCATAGCCGGAGACGACCAAAACTTAGGACACAATCAACGCTTAAACACAAGGCCCGCGCCAGCCATTTTGAAAAAAAGTATCTAGCCCAGAACCTGCAGAAAGCGACCCCCCGCCAGTTATAAGCAGCCCAGAAAGCGACCCCCCGCCTGTTGATGTACCTCACCCCGACAGACACACTAGCGAAAAGACGGCCCTTGTTGTGTTTTTAACTTTTACTGGACTGGTCATACTTTATTTTACTAAAAATTAAACCGGCAGCCAGCACCCCCAAAGTCCACAGATGGTCAGCCATATAACCAACCACTTTGCCTATTGTAGACAAAACCCAACTAACAACACCGCCTATTATGCCAGGCAGTGCACCAAGCGCTTTGGCAGCTAACTTCTTTAATAAGTTTGCCAGATGGTGCAATTGTTTTCTAATCCAACTTTTACCAGGCTGAGGCGTTGGAGGCGTTACTGACCCTGTTGGCGCACTGCCGGTTAATGCATAAACCAGTGTAGAGATAGCAAACCCAACGGCCGTTAATATACTAACTATTGTAATCCCTGCTCTCTGAACAGAGTCCTTATTCTTTCTGCTAGCGTAGTATTTTCATAAATCATTTTGTTTATAGTTTCTCTGATTCTGCTTATTTGGGTTGCTATTTTTTCTCTGTTAATATACAACGCTGCTAACACGTTTGCCTTTTCTTTCATTAAATCCTGTATTTTCGCCTGTATTCTAGCCTTTTCTTCTTGTCCTAAATTGTTATCATCTGCATCAGCCAGCTTATTTTTTTCTTCGTCTATCTCTCTCTTTATCTCATTAAATTTTGCCAAGTTGTTTTTTAGTTCTTCGTTCGTAGTTGTTAAAGCAGACTTAATATTCAAGAGTTCACGCAGAGCAGTTCTAATATCCCTGAGTTCACTCGTAGACAATGGAGGATCAACAATTGTTTTTAAAGCTGTTTCTTCTTCAGGACTCAGCTCACCTTCTCTTTGCCTAGGCGAACCGCCAATTGGCCCCTCAATAAAACTCGTCTCATCAATAAAACTCGCCTCAAATTCTGTTATTGCTTTATCTGTTTTTTGACCTACCTCTGGAATAGTGGCGATTTCTATTTCAGATCGTGTTGGCAACAACCGCCCCATTTTATGTAAAAGTCTAACAGCATCAGACCTTAGATTTGTAATGTTTAATCGTTCTGCATCAGCAGCAGGGAGGTCTCGTCTAATTGTACTTAGACTTAAAAACTTGGTCGCGTTTGGCTTTGTAGTAACTCTTACGCGGCCTCCTTCACTAGTCCTAATATACAAATGGCCGCCATCTTCTTCAAAATCGTTAAGATCAAGTATTTCTGGCAGCTCCCGTTCTATACTTTTATAGAATGATTCAATTCGTCGTTGCAATAGTTCGTGACGCTGTCTAGGGAGTGAAGAGCCTACTCCTAAAAGTTCTTGACGAGCACTAAGGAGTGAAGAACCTACATCTTGAGGTTGTCTAGGGAGTAAAGGACGTGCTTCTGCCCCCTCAAGTTCATCTTGTATTGAACGACCTGGTTCTATTTCATCTTCTTCTTCAATAGGACTAATCACGTCAAAATCTTCATCAGCCATATTTATATATTTATTATTTTTTGTTTTATAAAAAATGAACCCATACGGTTGCGACCTTGATCCATTCAGAAAAGCGAAGGAGCCCCATGGCATAAAAGGCATAAGACAGACTGTGCGGGTTGTAAATAATCCATCAACAATTGAGCCAAATGAAATGTTAACAGTAAGATTTAGTGACCTCGGGCCTGACGATGTTATAATGCCGGGCACTGCCAGGCTGTCATTCAAAATAGATATTGAGTCGGCGGATCCTAATGCCACTGTCGTTGCTAACCTGGGCAGGGCCATCATTAAAAATATGGTAATCAAACTGGAAGGTAGAGAAGTCTTCTCACTGAGTAGCGCAGACATTTTTAATCTCTATTCTGATCTATGGCTGCCTAGAACAGAAAGAAAAGACAAAATCTTTCAGGGGATCCAGAGCCCAAACGGTCTTAAGCACAGGCTTAATGCTGCAGATGCAAAGGAAGACGAGGGAGACCAGGCAATAGCGCGAGCATTTAAGAACAGATTTTGCATCCCTCTAGATTTTGAACTGTTAAAAACCCATCAGCCATATTACCAAGGCGCACTAAGAGACAAACTTACTTACGAACTGACATTCAATGACAGCGGGTCTGTTATTCTATCAGATGACCCTCAAGCCAGATACACTGTCAGTAACATCTCTCTTAATTTTGACGTTGTTACTAACCCCGAACTGGCTAGAACAATCTTAAACCAGTATAAAAGTAGGACGGTTGTTTACTTTGAAAGAGTTTTACACCACAGTCTAGCGATTAAAAACAAGCAAGACACTGTCTGGGAAATAGCTATAAGCAATTCTTTAAGGTCTCTAAAGGGGGTTCTCTTGCTATTTACTGAACCCTCAGCTCCTTTTCAGAGAGAATCTGAGGTGTTTTACAACCCAAAAATTGAACAGTTGTCTTGCACAGTAGATGGCAAGCCTTTTCAGTTGTATTCAGCTGGACTTTTACCTGACCAACACTTTGATGAAATAAGAAAGTTATTCGCTGGAGGCAGACAGACAAGCCCCACAGCCGATCATGTGTGTAAAAAACTTCACCTTCACGATGTAAGACTCGAAGATTATCTAACAGACAAATATGGACTATGGCTGGATTTTAGGTCCACGTATGACAACAGACTGCACGGGAGTGGGAGAAGGGTAGGGTCAGATGGCATACTCATACAGATTAATAAGGAAGAGGAGGAGAATGGTCAGATACAAATGCACGTTTTTGTGGTTTATGACGCCCAGCTGAACATTGAAGAAAATAGACTGAAAGAAATAGCCTATTAAAACAGATGGATAGTTTGAACTTTTTGCCTAAAGACCCGCACTGTTCGCTTATTTGTGGGATTACTGGGTGTGGGAAAACTGTATTCGTACTTGATTTGTTACGAACAGTCTACAGGTTTCATTACGAGTACATTGTTATATTCTGCACAACCATTAAGCACAACAAGTCTTATAAAGAAAGGCAGTTTGTTTGGACAGACGAGAATATATTTTTAGTTGATCCTACTGACAAGCTAAGCGACTGTTTAGAACATTACTATAGGCTATTTGAGGGAACCGAAACGCTGTTTATTATTGATGACTGTTCAGCTGAACAAGACATTGTTAAAAAAAGAAGGACTCTGTCTAAGCTGGCCTTTAGCGGAAGACACGCATTAGTTTCTGTTTGGCTCTTAACTCAAAAATACAATGCTGTCTTAAAAGACTTTAGATCGCAGTTAAAATCGGTTGTATTATTCTATACTAAGGACAGGGATAGTTTTGAAGAGTGTTTAAGTGAAAACTATATAATCAGGAACAAGGATGAACTAAAAAAAATAAAAGAGCAGCTAGAAAAATCTAAGCACGCTAAACTATGCTTACGGACTGACCCGCCAGTTCAATACGTTTGTTTATAACAAATTGTTTATAAGAAATTGTTTATTATAGATTGTTTATTACAGATTATTTATTACAGATTGTTTATTATAGATTGCTCATTATAGATTGTTTAATAAATTGTTTATATTAAAAAGAATGTCTCGAGGGCCAGAATCAAAAGCAGAGTTAGCTCCTAAATGCGCTGCAGTAGAGCTAAAAGATCTAGCAGACACAACTGACTTTGATCTGATAGGAGTGACAGGAAATGTTTATGGATTTGAGTACACCGACGATGGCGTTTACAAACGAATAGAAATTGAAGACAAAAAACGGCAGCGATATCCTACCCTGGAAGAGATAAGAAATCTAAGGGCAAACGATTTTGGCAAACATGAATACAAACTTCATAAACGAGAGAATGCCTGGGCGTTGCTTCCTGACATTAACTGGCATTTAAAGTTTGAACTACGAAGCCCCTATGTATACTTTGATAAGAAATACAATTTTAGAAAAGCTTTGAATGAAGGACGCCTTCTTGCTAGCCTAGTCCCAGGAACACAACAGAAAAAGCAGATTGAAATAACTAAGCAGGGCTCTGAATATATGCTGCGGAGAAAGAAGTCCTTAGCTGAAGTGGGGGGCGACACCGTCGGCTTAGAGTTTAACCCAAAACTAGAATCACTGCCTAGAAAAATGACGATGCTTTTTCGCTTATTTATTACTCCAAGGGAGTCTGATCCTAGTTTGCCAGAGCATACGTTAATCAGAGGCGTGCAAATAAAGTCTGAAAACTTGGGTGGTCCTCTTAGGCTTGTTATTGTTATTACTAAAAACGGGGATGAAATAAACACTTCTGTATCTTCTGACAAAGTTACTGTGATGGTTGACAAAGACAAACTAACAGTACTCGATTTTATTTTCATTAAGTATGTTGATTTTATTGCGTTTTACTCTGTTGATGAGGTGCTGCCAGAAGGGTTAATAAGAAGATATGTACAAGATTAAAAAAATAATCTTGTTTTTTAAAATGGAGGACGGCCAGCAGTTTAGATTAAAGCACATGACTGAGCTTGAAGAAGAAATAGAAAGTGACTTAAATAAGTATAGGGTTACTAGAAAGAAATATGCTAAAGCTTTAAATGTCCTTTCTTATATAATCACCGGCTCATCGGTTGTATCCGGCTTAAGCACTGGGTCTAGTGTCGCTCTTTTAGCTACTGGAGTTGGGACACCGATATCCATAGCTTTTGGGAGCGTTGGTTTGGGTTTAGTTGCCATGTCCACGATTGTAAGTGCTGTTTTAAAGAAGCTAACGCCCAAATTACAAAAGCACACTGCCATTGTAGCCCTAGCAACAGCAAAACTTCATTCATTAAGGCTGATTATAAGCAATACATTACTGGATGGAAAAGTAACAGACGAAGAATTTAAACGAGCCATGGCTGACGGTGATGATTACAGACGCCAAAAGATCGACCTCCAAAAGAAATGGAGAAAGGCTTTTACTTCACAGCAGGTAGACGCTGAGGCAATCGGAAAGAACATTGCAAAGCAGAACCTTGCAAACCCAAAAACGAGCCTGATTTAATTATTGTATTACTTATATATTTGATCTTAAAAATGACGACCAAAGTAGTTACAGAGCTTAAAAATATATGCTGCGCCTTAGAGTTAATGATGGAGCGGGGGGCTAATGAAGAAGAGTTAAGAAACAAGTTTGACGAATTAATTGCGGATCTTTTTGAGCACACAGATATTCGTGAAAGTGTAACCGACTTAATCAGTAAAATGCCAAATTCTTGGCCCAACCCAGTTATAAAGTGTATTGCAATTTTAGTTAATATTATGGCTCCTGATGGCGTTGAATTGTCTATTTTTACTAACCCTGAAGGAGTAGCTATTCAATTTAACTAAATTTTAGTATTTATTTTTTTTGTATTACCTCAAATTAGTAAATATTAGCTAAATTTTAGTATTTATTTTTTTTGTATTACCTATTTATTTGATCTTAAAAATGACGATCACAAAAGCGATGGATGACAAACCGTCGGGCAATATGAACAGAGTACTAAACATGGGCATTATTAACCCTATAAACATTCGCGAAAGCGTGACGCATGCTATTTCTAAAATCCCAGAGTCTCTTCAAATTGACCCGCCAGTGAAAGTGTTGTTGGCCATTAAGATTGAATATATAACCCTCGATGATAGTAGTATACTAGTCTGGGTTTCAACTAGACAGATAGAAATAATGAGTTATCGCGACTTTAATTCTGACTGGGCTGATTACATGCTCACACAGTTTAACCAAGCGATTGAAGAAGCGAAAATGCGCGGCTCCGGTTGGTCTAAAGGAACAGTCATTGAAATCAAATTAAGACAAGTAAAGTTCTATCCTATAGTCGGCAATTCTTACCTTCCTCTCCCGAGAGAGTTAGTTCTAAAACGGGCAGTCCTAAACATACATAATTCAGATAACTTATGTTTCATGTGGTGTGTTTTGGCGCACTTACACCCAGTTAAAAATAATGCAAACAGAGTTTCTAATTATTGGCAGTATAAAGATAGCCTAAACTTAAATAACATAGCCTTTCCAGTGAGAAAAGAAAGTATATCTCAGTTTGAAGAGCAAAACAAACCAATAACCGTGAGCGTATACACATGGTCTGTAGTAGACAATCTAGTCCCTCTAAGGATCTCTCCCGAAGCTCCCCCTTTAGGCGAATCACTTGAGAACCATGTAGACTTGATTCTGTTTACAGACGGTTCCAAGAGCCATTATGTATTAATCAGATCAATTAGCAGACTTATGGCCTATACTACAAAACAATACAGCTAAACAAGAGCTTTGTAGAAGATGTTTGGTTAGAATTCCATCTATAGAGGCAGCTGCTGAACATAAGAAACATTGTAAAAGTATTGTAGACTGTAAAACCGAACTTCTTACGCCCCCGCCCGGGTCTAAAGTTAGTTTTAAGAATGTACACAAACTGCAGATGAGGCCATACGTAGTCTATGCTGACTTTGAGGCGATCTTGCCACAGTACTACGGCCCTCAACAAGAACAAAAAACAACCTTATTAACCCACCATCAGATTTGTTCTTATGCTTTCGTCGTTGTTAGGTCAGACGGTCAACACACACAACCAGAGATTTACAGAGGCCCCGACGCAGCTGGTCGATTTTTGGAGCAGATGAAACACCTTCGCAATCAATTCTCCAATAAGCTGAACCTTTCAGGCATTAAGATGACCCCCGAAGACCAAAGGCGCTACGAATCAGCCACCCACTGCTGGATATACAACAGAGAATTATCAGGCGATGCTGTAAGGGACCATGATCACATTACTGGAAAATTCAGAGGGGCAGCGCATAATAGCTGCAATCTTCAACTTAAGGTTGACCCCAAGACATGGAAACTGCCAATCTTCTTTCATAACTTGCGGGGCTATGATTCTCACTTTATCATGCAAGCAGTGACTTCTGAATGTAAGAGAGTTAGCTGTATTGCGCAATCATCAGAAAAGTACATGACCTTTACTGTAGACTGTTTATCCTTCTATGACTCTGCCCAGCATCTGATGGGGAGCTTAGACAAATTGGCGGGATCTCTGCAAGACTATCCAATCACTAAAAAAATTTCGACCCATCTTTAGTCCGTAAAGGCGTCTATCCTTATGAATACATGGACTCGTGGGAGAGGTTTAACGAGCCGGCGCTGCCAGCAAAGGAAGACTTTTACAGCCGTCTTAGAGGCGGAGGCATATCTGACGCCGACTATGAATACGCACAGAAAGCCTGGACAGAATTACACTGCAAGACGATGGGCGACTATCACGATCAATATTTATTGGCCGACGTGTGTTTATTAGCTGACGTCTTTCAGAATTACAGATCCGCATGCATGAAACACTACGGTCTGGATTCGTCACAGTACATCTCTTCCCCGGGCCTTTCTTGGGATGCATTCTTGAAGTATACAAACGTCGAGATTGACTTAATATCGGATCTGGATACACTCCAGATGATTGAGGATGGGCTGAGAGGAGGCATTAGTATGGCCTGTCATCCTTACCGCAGAGCCAACAACAAGTATTTAGCCGATTATGATCCAACTAAGCCATCCAACTATCTAATGTATTTAGACGCCAACAATCTGTATGGGTGGGCCATGAGCCAGACACTGCCATTGAGAAACTTCAAAATGATAAATAGGCCTCATGAGGTTACTGCCGTGTTAAGTATACTATCACAGCTTACACCTGATAATCCAATAGGATTAATCGTAGAAGTAGACTTAGATTATCCTAAAGAATTACATGACCTCCATAATGATTTCCCCTTAGCCGCAGAAAGATTAAAGATGAGTCCCACCGAACCGCCCAAACTCGTGCCTAATCTTCGAGACAAAACTAAATATGTTTGTCATTACCGGCTGTTACAATTTTACTTAAGACACGGGCTAAAACTAAGAGCCGTTCACAGAATAATTACCTTTGACCAAGAGCCTTTCATGAGACCATACATCATGAAGAACACCGACCTTAGAACTAAGGCCACAGACGCTTCAGAAAAAGACTTTTTTAAACTAATGAACAACAGCTGTTTTGGCAAAACCATGGAGAACGTACACAATCGAAAAGATGTAAGATTAGTTACAAAAGAAAAACAAGCAATTAAGCTGACCTCTAAACCTAACTACCAAGACTTTAGACGGTTTAGCGACAACCTGGTTGGTATTATGATGAAGAAACAGAATGTGAAGTTGGACAAGCCGGTGTTTATCGGGTTTGCCGTGCTAGAGCTGTCAAAGTTATTAATGCTAGAATTTCTATACGACTACTTTAAGCCGCTGTACCCAGAATCAAATGTCGTTTACACAGACACTGATAGTTTTATTATGGACATCCCAACTGAAGACTTCTACAAAGACATGGAAATAGAAGTGGCCAAAGGAGCTGGTGGGTGGTACGATACATGCGACTATCCAAAAGATTCGCCTTTACATTCAACTGTGAACAAGAAAGTGATTGGAAAGATGAAGGATGAACTTAATGGGACAATTATACAAGAATATGTTGGCTTACAGGCAAAGATGTATAGTATTGCTACCCAGACTTCTGTAATGAAGAAAGCTAAGGGCATAGGTAAAGAAGTTGTCAACAAAAAAAAAGTCACGACGACTACAAGCAGGCTCTCTTTGAACGCAAAGTATTTTATCACACAAATGTTAATCTGCGCTCTACTCTTCATCAAGTAAACACAACCGCTGTTAATAAGAAGTCGCTAGACTCTACCAATAGCAAGCGAACTTCCGTTAACCCCGAGTTTTCATACGCTATAGACCACTGGAGAATCGACTTGACCGACTTAACTAGTACTTAACTAGTACTTTATTTAAGAACTTAACTAGTACTTAACTAGTACTTAACTTAAGATCTTAACTAGTACTTAACTAGTACTTAACATGACTTGCACTTAACTTGTACTTAACTTGCACTTAACTTGCGCTTTACTTACACTTAACTTGTTATAACTGACTTAATCAGTACTTAGCTTGTACTTAACCAGTACTTAGCTTGTACTTAACCAGTACTTAACAACACATTAAAAAAACTAATTTATTAAAAATGGGTCTACAGCAGGAGGTTGTACTTTTTTTGCAGAAGCTGGTTCTTTTACTGTTTTTGTGGGGGTTTGTGACTTTGTTGCTAAGTATGGCTTTAGGCGCTTGTATGCTAAAAGCCCTCCACCAACAACAATACTCCCCAGTACATAATAATACATCTTATAGTTTGATTGTGTTGTTGTTGGCGGCGGCGGTGCTGGTGCTGATGTTGTATTACTATCTAATAATTTTTGTTTTGCTGCTTGGTTTGCTTTTTGCAGTCTGTTGTATTCAGCTAGTTTACGACCAGCCTCAACACGCCCAGGACTTTTAGCTTTAGTAACACTACTCACTTGTGGGACACTCACTTGCGGGACACTCACTTGTGGATTCACTTGTGGGGCACTCGCCTGTAAATTCACTTGTGGAGAATTCACTTGCAGGGCATTCTGCTCCTGTGGGACATTCTTCTCCTGCTCGCTCATTTTTTTTAGTCTGATTAAAATTAATATGATTAAAATTAATATGATTGAAAGTAATTAATCCCATGATGAATGGGCATAGCAACGTCCCAAATCTATAATACATGTCACATGCAAGAGATTCTAGGGACTTGGTTAAAACCGGATCTTGTGTTAAGTCATATTTTAAATCTTCTTCTGAATCAATCGGCGCTATCTTACCTATTAACTTAGCATATAAACTAATCATTGTCTGCCCCACCGATCTAACCATTTTTGATCCTAGCTGTGCTTCGTACCTGGCGTAATACTTCTCAACGTCTGATGCAGACAATTGCTGAATCTGTTCAATACTTAGTTCAACGCCTAAATACTGCATGGTTTTCCCGCACGCAGCCAGAGAGTATAATCTTTCTTTATGACAGAGGTCTGCTGCCTCCTCACACTTAATAAGCTCGTCGCAATCCATTTTTTTAAACTCTTTTTAAAAACAATAAAAATAATAAAACCATGAGTTTAACGCTGGTTAATTATGCAGTGCCCATTGTCGGTGTTATAGTTTATTCAACCCTAGCAAAATGTTTGTTAAGAATAAAACCACCCAACATGGGAAAGATAGAAGATTCGCCGAAACTAGTTACAACCTTATTTTTAGCTCTGGCAACAAAAGATTATCTGATTAAAAAGCACATAGACAGTCTTTCATATTATGATTATTTTAATTATTTTTTTTAGTTAATAAAAAACATGAGCGAAAAAAAGATTTTTAATACGATTTACCACTCTGCTGTAATTGGTGGTCTTAGTATAGGATATAGCATGTTAGCAAAAAACATGTTTAAAATGAGGCCGGCTGATCTAGGGAGGTTAGACATTGAGGATGTTGTTTAGGTTATAGCTGTAATAACGGCAGGGATTGCCTCAAAAGACTTTCTTGTTGCACAGGGGATTATCCCAGAAAACATCAATGCATAGAAAGATTGATTTATAAAAAAGATTGATTTATAAAAAAAAAAAAGATTCATTCTAAAAAAATTCATTCTAAAAAATATTCATTCATTTATAAAAAAAGATGTCTGGAATAGTTCTGATGGTGGGCGGGGCTATTGTTAATGCATTGGCTTTCTCTGGCAGCAATTATATGTTTAGTAAATTGCGGTCTGATGAAGAGAGAGAACGCCATAACAAGGCAATGGAAGATTTAGCTAAGGCAAAAGACGCTTACGAGAAAAGGAGAATTGCTCACTTAGACTTTATTAATAAAAAGTTAAGAGAACAGGGACATGCAGAGCACACATTTACAGACGTTGATGACGCAATGAATGAATATTACTTAGTGACAGGAAAGAAGTTTCTAACATCGTCGCCGCCAGAACTGTCTGACTTTTATGAACCGTCTGAGGATCAGAAAATGGTAGAAATAGGCTTTATTATAGGTGCTATGGGAGCAATCTTTCTTCTTGCATATTCAATCTAAAAACATAGTTAAAAATGTAATAAAAAACAGTCCCTTCTTATGGACGATACGAAGTACAAACTATATTATTCTCCTAGAGGGTATTGGAAAGGAAAGGCTGCTATTGATAAACTGAGTAAAGCTGCTAGGGTGTCTGAATCAGAAGCGAAAGACTGGCTTTCAAAACAAGCGATCTGGCAAATATATCTGCCTGCCCCAAAAAGAATAATAAGGCCTCGATTCGTTAACTCAGTTCCTAATGACACCCACCAGATGGACTTGTTGTATCTTCCACATGACAAAGTTAGAAGAAAAAAGTTTAAGTATGCTCTTACAGTTGTTGACATGGCTTCAAGGTATACAGACGCTGAGCCTTTAACGGATAAAAGCTCAACTGCTGTGGCTGTGGCTTTACAACAAATATACATGCGAGGTCCATTAAAGTATCCTAGGTTGATTCAGGTTGATGATGGAAAAGAGTTTAAAGGAGCTGTAAACCAGTTGTTTTTAAGACATCGGGTTACAGTTAAGAGAGGGATCCCAGGCAACCATCGCTCCCAAGCTCTAGTAGAAAACTTTAATAAGAATCTAGCTGAGCGTCTGTTTACCTATCAATATCATAGAGACCTTATGGACAAAACACGCAACACAGAATGGGTTAGGAGATTGCCAGCAGTCTTACGCGCCATGAACAATGAAGAATTTAAAGCAACGGGCCTTAAGCCAGTGAACGCGATCAAATTAAAAAAAATTAGCATTACTGAAGACATCCAAAGTAATCAAAAACTCTTGCCTTTTGGACTAAAAGTAAGATACTTGTATGCGCCTGGAGAGGCGGAGGGCGATGTTAGAATTAGAGCCACAGACCCTATATGGAGCGTAGATGTATATGAAGTTGAAAGAATTATGAAAACAACCCCTCCTGTGTATTATTTAAGAGAAACTCTCTCTTCTAGCGGTGCTACTACGTCTTAAAAGCCTGCCCCTAAAAGATCGTTTGTTCGCGAAGAGTTGCAAGTTGTCCCACCAAACACAGTGCCTGTTAGTTAATCAGAGAGAAAGTTAAAATGTGCGGTTCTAGAGCAGGAAAATTATTTCGCCCGCAAACCCCACTTTCACGCGATTAGATTTGTTTAATTTTGTAGGGTTTTAGCTATTTTTTTGGCTGAGGAAATTTGATTATGTGAAAAGTGGGGTTTGCGGGCGAAATAAGATTGCTGGTCGAGAACAGACATTTATACTTTCTCTGCTCTCTCTCACGCTCTCTGTGACAAGTGACCAGGGACATTGCGGACAGAGTAGTGATCGGGTTCTCCCTGAACGCACGTAAAGCAGACAATACTATGGTATGCATTCGTTAATCCGGACGGGGGAGTGTACTTCTGTGTTTCATTACAGAGACAGCATTTAAAAAAAAAAAATTTCTTTTTTTTTGCAGTGGATTCTGTTGTCAGTGCATTAATTACAATTAACATATTTGTGATTAATCGGCAAAAGCACCGAAAATAAATGAAAAGTGCTCTATTTGGGACTGCTGTCAGGATAGGGTTCTGTTGTAAGCGTAGGGGCGTAGGGGGCACACAGGCGCTCCACTGGCTTTCATTCACAGTTACGCTCAGCAAACCGTGATACTGACGAACTCCATCAACCTTCTTCAAAACATGGAAAGTGGAATAGGAGGCCCAGGCAGTTGTATAAAGTAATGTGCAGCCCAAAGTTGAAAAGCTGTATGGTTTTACTGCTCTGGACAATTGTCAATGGGAATGATAGAGCAGAAGCACTGGTTAGCAAACGAGTGGATTAGGCCGATCAGATGAAATCAGAAACCCAAATGCCATCACCAAACAAGGTCAAAGCCACTATCCTATGGACCAGCATCACAGAACTCAACGTCAAGGGAGGAAGATCTAGTTGCAAAGTGAGGCGACTGCTGGCGAAACTCTTAACAAATTTGAAAAATTATTGATAAAGTTCCGCCAATAAAGGTTAATAAATAAATCACAAGACAAAACACGACGTGTTTCTACCTCTTAGGTCTTCTTCAGGCAAGAGACACAACACTCAAGACAATGAAAATGAACGAGCAATCACTATCTTCATCTAACTCGGCGCAAGATGGGCGTTGAATTTTCATTTTCGTAGACCTGAGTGTTGTGTAGGCCTGTCTTGCTTGAAAAAGTCCTAAGAGGTCGAAACGCGTCGTGTTTTGTCTTGTGATTCGTTTACCAACGTTTTTCGGCGGAGCTTCATCAATAAATTTTCCCATTTGTCAAGGGTGAAGTGGCTGCACATCCGAACTGTAGAAAGAGAAAGGAGGTATAATGAATCACACAAGTACTGGCATCATCTCAAGAAAAACACAGCAAAGACTTTTGGAAAGGGAGCAGAATCGTAATGGGCCTGTCCAATAGCAGATACAAATGACTGAATGTGTGTGGACTGAGGCCGACTCCGAGTCTCTTCTTTACTGTGAAAGTATGTGTACCGCAGTGTAATCTAGTTTCAGGGCGATTGTAGGCCTAAGTGTGTAACATGGATTGTGCAGGTTGTTGTTGTCTTCAATTTAACGTCTATCCACATAGTGATATTAGACGGGGGGAGGGGAGGGGGGAGGGAGGGGATCGGGAGGAGGAGGAGGGGAGGGGTACCGTATCATGTGTGTATGTATTTATGTCTCTTTGATAAGACGGGGGGGGGGGGGGGGGGGGGGGGGGGGGGGGGCAGAAAAATGAGCATTAACAAAAATTACAATCAACTTGTCTATAACAAATGTCCTACAGGACTATGAAGTAAACATTTCGCAATATTAAACAAACTAGTAGCATTTTTGAAAACGCCTTCAATACAATTTTCAGAAATCACTGGTAAGATAGGTCTTAACCTCTGACATTCAAAAATGATGTGCTTGCTAGAAATTTGATCACCACATAAACATCTAACATTTTTACTGTATTTTGTGATGAACGCATTAAGTTTTATCCTGTAAGATAGCGAACTAATCTGTCTAAATTTGATTACGTCAGTATGATTCAAATATGATTTGTTATCCAAACCACGAGAATCAATATACTTATTCTTGGAGAGTCTATCTTTTCTCAGGGTATAGCCTTTAATTCTACTCCATACTGCTTGTTCCAGCAAGTGGTAACCCTCCTGAATGGATAAAGGAACATGAATTTCAGTGGATTCTGTGCCTTGCCTTGCGCCCTTTTTTGCTACTTTGTCAGCCCACTCATTTGAAGAAAATCCAAAATCCAAGATGTGGATTGTGCAGGTGTGTGTGTGTGTGTGTGTGTGTGTGTGTGTGTGTGTGTGTGTGTGCGCGCGCGCGCGCGCGCGTGCGAGTGTGTATGCTGCATGTTTACTTATCTATTTATTTCCACATGCTTCAGGGCTGGGGATACAAAACAAGTTAGTACTTGGCTTTGATGCAGACAATGTGTGTCATATCAGAAACGTGAAGGAAATTTCCACTACGTCTCTGGTCATATGTACGTACGGGTTTTTGATGCACCTGTGTGTGCTTCTTTTGGCAAGTGGCAAGAATAGGATGGTGGTCTTGTGCACGATTCGTGCATGGGCGTTTGTGTAGGCGGAGCGGGGTGGGGGGGGGGGGGGGGGGAGTGGAAGGGGAGGAAAGGGAGAGCCGGTGTGATAAGAATACAAGGTTGCACGGGAGCTATACGCTGTGGTAGATGCACACACACTTTGCTGAATAAAACAAACAAGCTGTGGATAATAAAATCAATAAATGAACACAAATGCAGATATGTGGCCTTTGCCTTTGGGTTTCACTTCCTTTTCATTACGGAAAAGGAACGAATGTTCTGTTCCGGTAAAGGGCAGTGTTTTATGCATTACAGCTGGAAACTTTGATCGGAAACCGGAAGACTCTTTAATTCATGAAAGTGTTATCTTTCTCCAAACCCTAACAAGACCCTAACCCATCACCTAACCCATATGTTAACTTTAAACCTTATCCTAATCGGAACCCTAATCTAACCCTGACAATAAAATTTTAAGGAGGAAGAAAAAAATTGAAGAAATACAGGAGTGATTGAGTTGTCTTCCCTTTTTTCCATCAATAAAGGAAAAACATCCATCCCGTTAAGAGGTGCGCATGTGCGCATGTATCGGAAGACCTGTTTTGCAGTAGCAGCCTACACAAAATCAAGCAGATTTGCAGTTTTATGTTACCATGGTTAGTGTCTAATTTTTGTCGTTGTTTGTTCAAAATAATTTTTATAGCATTTTTTTCCACGTGAAGGAAAGTCGAAACTTGGCCTGCTTCTTGTTTTCATTACTGAAAAAATTGTGTTTAATTAAAACGACAAATTCAGTAATTGGCTGTGATTAACACGCAGAAGTGTGAAACAACAACTGAACAAGTAGAATGAGTTCAATGATTTAAATCAGTATGTACAATATGTAGTTTTTCAAGCAATCGGTCGCCGACATGACGTTTGATTTTTGCTATTGATCAGTATGATAATGACGCAATCTTTGTCCTGTTGATAAACCAGTGTTATCGACCCCAGTTGGCCACCCCATCTCACACCGGTTTCCACAGAAAGAAGAAAAAGGGGTACGGTGGGTCTTGTTCTGTTAATAACCCACACACATCAAGCTGATTTCTGTTACAACTATATCCGATAGTGAACTGGTTCGGATGGATGAGATCCTGTTTCTGTTCATTTTTGTTTCTAGCATCCATAAATTGGCATCATTGCAACAGCGGTGGTGCACAGAATCTGTGTTCGGTCTTTAACAGCATCTTTCCATTGAGAGGGCTGACTTGAAGGACTGTTCAGATTTTGTGTGAAGTGCATTATTGTCCAGGTGGTTCCAGGCCACGTTAGCCAGTGGGAAGATAGACTTCAAGTATTGGATGCCGTAACTGTCAACTAGGTTATTGATTTGATTGTCCACAGTTGAAGATATGGACTCGGTGAATTATCCAGGATTTAAGGGTGTCAGGGATTGGTCATGAGGAATTGATGACACCAGCCCCACAACCACCTTGTAAAAAGAAAGTAAATTATACTTGGCATTCTTATAGTTGGGAAGTCATACTTGTTGTTTTAAGGAAAAAATAAGATGGAAGAACACAGCTGATCTGGAAAAAAAAAACACACACACACAACCCCCCTCCCACCCACCCACCCACCAACCCCCCTAGATTTATCTGAAAAGAAACAGGAAAAAAAAAAATTAAAGAGCAGGAATTTTTTGTTGAATTTCTTTTTTTTTTTCCTTTTTTTTCACTAGTGACTCACTGGAGAATATCAAAATTGGTGGTTCTAGAGGTTTCAGCAGGTAATTTATTCTAATCCACAGCCCTGGGAAAGAATGAGTTCTGCTGGTGTTGTGTGCAGTACTGAGGGTTACGAGTTGTTTTAAACAGCTTGGAAGCGGTTGCATTTTAGTCTTGTTTAACCTGTGGATGATGTTTAGGATCTTGAAATTGAAGAGAGAAGGGTGGGGGAAAGGGTGTTGTCAGGGTTGAGTCAGATCAAATATTAGTAAGGAGCAGAAAATTGTTTTGTGAAGATGCCAAGAAATCATCCAGTTTGGATTTTACCTAGTAAGAGGCATCACCTCATGGGCAGCACACAATGATGCTCCTCATATGTCCTGTAGGCCATGAAGCAACAGTACACAGTGGTGTAGATCTGCTAGATAAGTGAGTGAATTAAACCGAAAAAAAAAAGATTATGGAGAAGAATCTTATAGACAACAAATTAGAAGATGCCTGACCTACATGTGTTAACTCAGAGTGCTGAAAACAAATTAGAAGATGCCTGACCTACATGTGTTAACTCAGAGTGCTGGTCAGGTTGAGGATTCCTAGCCATTATTTAACATGACCATTGTCACCTTTATAGTTTTATGTGTTCATGCATATAAACATATACGTGAATACTCTGTGTGTATGTTTGTGTTGTGTGTGTGTGTGCACATACGTGTGTGTGTGTGTGTGTGGTGTGTGTGTGTGTGTGTGTGTACACGTCCCCATGTATGTATGTATGTATGCATATGTATGTGTACTAATACTATGCTTGTATGTGATGCTTGTGTTTTGTGGTGTCTTTTTGGTAAGGCAATGCTTCTGATGTATGTGTGTTGATGAGCAATGAGAGCAGTTTGCCTGTGAATTGATTTGTGTTGTCTGTGTGGTGTGGGTAAATGAGAGCATTTTATCTATGAACTGATTTGCGTCGTGTCGTCTGTGAGCTGTAGGCAATGTTTCTGATATCTTGTGTGTTGCAGGGCAATTTTTCTGATACAGGAGAGCAGTGTTTCTGGTATCTGTGTTACAGTGCATTGTTACTGATACCTGTATGTTGTGGAGCAATGATTCCCATATCTTTGGGTTGTAGGGCAATGTCTCTGATACCTGTGTGTTGTAGAGCAATATTTTTAATATGTGTGTGTTGTAGGGCAATATTTCTAATACCTGTGTGTTGTGTAGCAATGTGAGCAGTTAGACTATGAACTGATTTGTGCTCTGATGTCTGTGTGTTGTAGGACAGTGTTTCTGATGACTGTATGCTTTAGGGCAATATGTCTGATGTCTATTAGATGGCAATGATTCCTATGTCTGCATTAGTGTATGTTTTAGGGCAATGTTTCCAATTTCAGTGTGATGGAGAGCTATGAGAACAAATTGCAGATTAACTTATTTGCATTCTGTTGTCTCTATGTTGTAAACAGTGACGGCTGTGTGTGTGTTGTGTGTGTGTGTGTGTGTGTGTGTGTGTGTGTGTGTGTGTGTGTGTTCAGCTCAATAAGAGCAGTTTGCAGCTGAACTGACGTGTGTTCTGTTGTCCGTATGTTGTAGGGCAATGAGAGCAGTTGAGTTGACTTGTGTTCTGTTGTCTGTATGTTGTAGGGCAATGAGAGCAGTTTGCAGCTGAACTGACTTGTGTTCTGTTGTCTGTATGTTGTAGGGCAATGAGAGCAGTTGAACTGATTTGTGTTCTGTTGTCTGGGCAATGAGAGCAGTTGAACTGACTTGTGTTCTGTTGTCTGTGTGTTGTAGGGCAATGAGAGCAGTTTGCAGCTGAACTGACTTGTGTTCTGTTGTCTGTATGTTGTAGGGCAATGAGAGCAGTTTGCAGTTGAACTGACTTGTGTTCTGTTGTCTGTATGTTGTAGGGCAATGAGAGCAGTTTGCAGTTGAACTGACTTGTGTTCTGTTGTCTGTATGTTGTAGGGCAATGAGAGCAGTTGAGCTGACTTGTGTTCTGTTGTCTATATGTTGTAGGGCAATGAGAGCAGTTGAACTGACTTGTGTTCTGTTGTCTGTATGTTGTAAGGCAATGAGAGCAGTTGAACTGACTTGTGTTCTGTTGTCTGTGTGTTGTAGCCTGGCAATGAGAGCAGTTTGCAGCTGAACTGACTTGTGTTCTGTTGTCTGTATGTTGTAGGGCAATGAGAGCAGTTGAACTGATTTGTGTTCTGTTGTCTGTATGCTGTAGGGCAATGAGAGCAGTTGAACGGACTTGTGTTCTGTTGTCTGTATGTTGTAGGGCAATGAGAGCAGTTTGCAGCTGAACTGACGTGCGTTCTGTTGTCTGTATGTTGTAGGGCAATGAGAGCAGTTTGCAGTTGAACTGACTTGTGTTCTGTTGTCTGTATGTTGTAGGGCAATGAGAGCAGTTTGCAGTTGAACTGACTTGTGTTCTGTTGTCTGTATGTTGTAAGGCAATGAGAGCAGTTGAACTGACTTGTGCTCTGTTGTCTGTATGTTGTAGGGCAATGAGACCAGTTTGCAGTTGAACTGACTTGTGTTCTGTTGTCTGTATGTTGTAGGGCAATGAGAGCAGTTTGCAGCTGAACTGACTTGTGTTCTGTTGTCTGTATGTTGTAGGGCAATGAGAGCAGTTGAACTGACTTGTGTTCTGTTGTCTGTTTGTTGTAGGGCAATGAGAGCAATTGAACTGACTTGTGTTCTGTTGTCTGTATGTTGTAGGGCAATGAGAACAGTTGAACTGACTTGTGTTCTGTTGTCTGTATGTTGTAGGGAAATGAGAGCAGTTTGCCGATGGAGCTGTGCTCCACATGTAAGTACCTGGACCCACACACACCCCTCCAAACACCACCATTACTGTCTGCCTGTCCTCCATCCCCTATCCTTCCACTTGTCTATTCCACCATTGGTATGACTCGATGTGGATGACTGACAAGTGTTGCCATAACTCTCATTCACTGCGTGTGATTGTGTTCTTTGTTTGTGAGTGTCCCTTCTGTTTTATACTGGCTTTCCGAAACAAATTGTCGTAAGGGAAAATGTTGAAATTTGTTTCCTATACTAATACATTGATAGAACCCCTCTTGGACAAATGCTATTTCCCTTGTTTGGCTGTGGATGCTTTAGCCCAAAAGGAATTCACTCACTCTCTCTCTTTCTCTGTCTCTGTGTTCTCTTTCTCTTTGTATTCTCTCCTTCTCTGTTATCTCTCTCTCTGTCTCTGTTTCTTTCTCTCACTCTCACACTCTCACTTTCTGTCCCTCTCTCTCTCTCTCAGTCTCTCTCTTTCTCGACCTCTCTCTCTCTCTCTCTGTTGACCTCTCTCTCTTTTTCTGTCTCTTTCTCAGTCCATTTCTGTGTCCATTTCTATCTCATCCTTCATCTCTTTCTTTCTGAGGTGGATGGTCCAGACTGTATTGTAAGGTCTGAAGATTATTTAGGAATGAAAGAGTTAAGGAGATGTATGATGTTCATGTATGACATGAAGATTGTTTATCTCGTTAAGGCAGCCCTGATGTGGCCCCTTGCGGTCGGCTGGGCTATAAGCAACATTATCTTATCTATCTCGTTAAGGAGATGTATGATATTCATGTATGACATGAAGATTGTTTTGAAGATTGTTTATCTCATTAAGGAGGTGTATGATGTTCATGTATGACATGAAGATTGTTTATCTCGTTAAGGAGATGTATGATGTTCATGTATGACATGAAGATTGTTTATCTTGTTAAGGAGATGTATGATGTTCATGTATGACATGAAGATTGTTTATCTCGTTAAGGAGATGTATGATATTCATGTATGACATGCCCTGTGATCACCAGTTGACATCGATGAGATCCGACGACTGGGAAAACGATTCCGCAAGCTGGACCTGGACAACTCTGGTTCACTGAGTGTGGATGAATTCATGTCCCTGCCGGAGTTGCAGCAGAACCCCTGGTTCAACGAGTCATTGACATCTTTGATACTGATGGCAATGGGGAGGTTGACTTCAAAGGTGAGACAGTGCTACTGTTTGGACACTGATGGAGGAGGAGGGGGACATGGGATAGGGGTAAAAGGGAGATGTAAAAGATGGCGGATTTCAGTTTCAGTTTCATTAAGATCTGACTGTATGAAAATATAAATCTATGATGAAAGTGTATGAAGGAATGAAACTGGTTTCTTGAAA
>CM065717.1:102917386-103012386 GCA_033310375.1 Conus canariensis | reverse complement strand
GTATCTTAGATGTCTGCTTTGAAGAGTTCTGTGCAGTGAGTATCTTAGATGTCTGCTTTGAAGAGTTCTGTGCAGTGAGTATGTTAGATGTCTACTTTGAAGAGTTCTGTGGCAGTGAGTATCTTAGATGTCTGCTTTGAAGAGTTCTGTGCAGTGAGTATCTTAGATGTCTGCTTTGAAGAGTTCTGTGCAGTGAGTATCTTAGATGTCTCCTTTAAAGAGTTCTGTGCAGTGAGTATCTTAGATGTCTGCTTTGAAGAGTTCTGTTCAGTGAGTATCTTAGATGTCTGCTTTGAAGAGTTCTGTGCAGTGAGTATCTTAGATGTCTGCTTTGAAGAGTTCTGTACAGTGAGTATCTTAGATGTCTGCTTTGAAGAGTTCTGTGCAATGAGTATCTTACATGTCTCCTGTGAAGAGTTCTGTACAGTGAGTATCTTAGATGTCTGCTTCGAAGAGTTCTGTGCAGTGAGTATCTTAGATGTCTCCTGTGAAGAGTTCTGTGCAGTGAGTATCTTAGATGTCTCCTTTGAAGAGTTCTGTGCAGTGAGTATCTTAGATGTCTCCTGTGAAGAGTTCTGTGCAGTGAGTATCTTAGATGTCTCCTGTGAAGAGTTCTGTGCAGTGAGTATCTTAGATGTCTCCTTTGAAGAGTCCTGTGCAATGAGTATCTTAGATGTCTGCTTTGAAGAGGTCTGTGCAGTGAGTATCTTAGATGTCTGCTTTGAAGAGTTCTGTGCAGTGAGTATCTTAGATGTCTCCTGTGAAGAGTTCTGTACAGTGAGTATCTTAGATGTCTGCTTTGAAGAGTTCTGTGCAGTGAGTATCTTAGATGTCTGCTTTGAAGAGTTCTGTGCAGTGAGTATCTTAGATGTCTCCTGTGAAGAGTTCTGTGCAGTGAGTATCGAGTTCTGTGCAGTGAGTATCTTAGATGTCTGCTTTGAAGAGGTCTGTGCAGTGAGTATCTTAGATGTCTGCTTTGAAGAGTTCTGTGCAGTGAGTATCTTAGATGTCTCCTGTGAAAAGTTCTGTGCAGTGAGTATCTTAGATGTCTCCTGTGAAGAGGTCTGTGCAGTGAGTATCTTACATGTCTGCTTTGAAGAGTTCTGTACAGTGAGTATCTTAGATGTCTGCTTTGAAGAGTTCTGTGCAATGAGTATCTTAGATGTCTCCTTTGAAGAGGTCTGTGCAGTGAGTATCTTAGATGTCTTCTGTGAAGAGTTCTGTGCAGTGAGTATCTTAGATGTCTGCTTTGAAGAGTTCTGTGCAGTGAGTATCTTAGATGTCTGCTTTGAAGAGTTCTGTGCAGTGAGTATCTTAGATGTCTGCTTTGAAGAGTTCTGTGGCAGTGAGTATCTTAGATGTCTGCTTTGAAGAGTTCTGTGCAGTGAGTATCTTAGATGTCTGCTTTGAAGAGTTCTGTGCAGTGAGTATCTTAGATGTCTGCTTTGGAGAGTTCTGTACAGTGAGTATCTTAGATGTCTGCTTTGAAGAGGTCTGTACAGTGAGTATCTTAGATGTCTGCTTTGAAGAGTTCTGTGCAGTGAGTATCTTAGATGTCTCCTTTGAAGAGTTCTGTGCAGTGAGTATCTTAGATGTCTCCTGTGAAGAGTTCTGTGCATTGAGTATCTTGGATGTCTCCTGTGAAGAGTTCTATGCATTGAGTATCTTAGATGTCTCCTGTGAAGAGTTCTGTGCAGTATCTTAGATGTCTGCTTTGAAGAGTTCTGTGCAGTGAGTATCTTAGATGTCTGCTTTGAAGAGTTCTGTGCAGTGAGTATCTTAGATGTCTCCTTTGAAGAGCTCTGTACAGTGAGTATCTTAGATGTCTGCTTTGAAGAGTTCTGTGCAATGAGTATCTTACATGTCTGCTTTGAAGAGTTCTGTGCAGTGAGTATCTTAGATGTCTGCTTTGAAGAGTTCTGTGCAGTGAGTATCTTAGATGTCTGCTTTGAAGAGTTCTGTGCAGTGAGTATCTTAGATGTCTCCTTTGAAGAGCTCTGTACAGTGAGTATCTTAGATGTCTGCTTTGAAGAGTTCTGTGCAATGAGTATCTTAGATGTCTGCTTTGAAGAGTTCTGTGCAGTGAGTATCTTTGATGTCTGCTTTGAAGAGTTCTGTACAGTAAGTATCTTACATGTCTGCTTTGAAGAGTTCTGTGCAGTGAGTATCTTACCTGTCTCCAGGAAAGGAAGGATGGGGGGTATCTGTCATCATAGTGGTCAGGGTATCAGAAAGGGAAAGGTTGGCAGTGTCTGTTCTTATGGTGACTTCAGTATCAAAAAGGGAAAGATGGCAATGTCTGTTCTCATGATGACTTCAGTATCAGAAAGGGAAAGGTTGGCAGTGTGTGTTCTCATGGTGACTTCAGTATCAGAAAGGGAAAGGTTGGCAGTGTCTGTTCTCATGGTGACTTCAGTATCAGAAAGGGAAAGATGGCAGTGTCTGTTCTCATGGTGACTTCAGTATCAGAAAGGGAAAGATGGCAATGTCTGTTCTCATGGTGACTTCAGTATCAGAAAAGGAAAGATGGCAGTGTGTGTTCTCATGGTGACTTCAGTATCAGAAAGGGAAAGGTTGGCAGTGTCTGTTCTCATGGTGACTTCAGTATCAGAAAGGGAAAGATGGGGGATGTTTGTTCTCATGGTGACCTCAGTATCAGAAAAGGAAAGATGGCAATGTCTGTTCTCATGGTGATCTCAGTATCAGAAAGGGAAAGATGGCAATGACTGTTCTCATGGTGACCTCGGTATCAGAAAGGAAAAGATGGCAATGTCTGTTCTCATGGTGACCTCATTATCAGAAAGGGAAAGATGGCAGTGTCTGTTCTCATGGTGATGTCAGCATCAGAAAGGGAAAGATGGCAGTGTCTGTTCTCAAGATGACCTCAGTATCAGAAAGGGAAAGATGGCAATGTCTGTTCTCATGGTGACCTCAGTATCAGAAAGAGGAAGATGGCAATGTCTGTTCTCAAGGTGACCTCAGTATCAGTAAGGGAAAGATGGCAATGTCTGTTCTCATGGTGACCTCAGTATCAGAAAGGAAAGATGGCAATGTCTGTTCTCATGGTGACCTCAGTATGAGAAAGGGAAACATGGGGGATGTTTGTTCTCATGGTGACCTCAGTATCAGAAAGGGAAAGATGGCAATGTCTGTTCTCATGGTGACTTCAGTATCAGAAAGGGAAAGATGGGGGATGTCAGTTCTCATGGTGACCTTGGTATCAGAAAACTAAAGAAGGCAGTGTCTGTTCTCATGGTGACCTCAGTATCAGAAAGGGAAAGATAGCAATGTCTGTTCTCATGGTGACCTCAGTATGAGAAAGGGAAAGATAGGGGATGTTTGTTCTCATGGTGACTTCAGTATCAGAAAGGGAAAGATGGCAGTGTCTGTTCTCATGATGACCTCAGTATCAGAAAGGGAAAGATGGCAGTGTCTGTTCTCATGGTGACTTCAAACCTTTTGTCTGTTATAAACAAAGTTTTCATTTTGGGCTGTGTCAGACTTGAAAACTGTAACTCCCGTAGTTGTGGAGTAATACCAGTTTGAGAACATCAGGACAGTCGCCCATGCAGCTTGTGCCACTGTTCAGCGGCACATGTGCCTTGCGTGAGTGCAGGGTGGGAGGGGTGAATTGAGAGGAGGAGCTTGTCTGGCCATTGTGGCAGCTCAGTGGGGGATGATTGTAGTGACTGTCAGTGGACACTAACAGAGGCTGTGTGTGTTTGCAGGTGGTGGCAACGATGGACGTTCACAAGAAGATGGTGGTGGACGTATAGGATTGCCCCTCACCCCTCCCTCCCTGTGATATGGAGCACTGGCTCTGCAGACAACACTGGTCTCTTCTCCTTGTCAGTCCCTGTGCAGGACTACCAGGTCTCCTTGCAGCTTCATGGCACGCACCAACACCACCAAGGTCTAGGTCCTGTTTGGTTGATCGTAATGTGAACTCCTGTCTGTGGCAACACTAAGGCACCCGCCATCTCTCTCTGTCTCTCTCTTGCTTTCTCTCTCTCTCGCTCTTTCTCGTTCTCGCTCTTTCGCTCTCTCTCTCTCTGTCTCTCTCTCACACCCTGGTTCTACCTGGATGATTTCCAGTCAAGGGCAGCCTCCTGCACCCCATCTTGTGAACGTGTTCACCTGCTTCATTCCTGCTGTGGATGGAAAGGAAAGCTAAGCACTCATCCACATGGGCCGTCTTTCTCCCTGGTGTGAATGGAAAGGAAAGCTAAGCACACATCAACATGGGCTGTCTTTCTCCCTGGTGTGAATGGAAAGGAAAGCTAAACACTCATCAACATGGGCTGTCTTTCTCCCTGGTGTGAATGGAAAGGAAAGCTAAGCACTCATCAACATGGGCTGTCTTTCTCCCTGGTGTGAATGGAAAGGAAGGCTAAGCACTCATCAACATGGGCCGTCTTTCTCCCTGGTGTGAATGGAAAGGAAGGCTAAGCACTCATCAACATGGGCCGTCTTTCTCCCTGGTGTGAATGGAAAGGAAAGCTAAGCACTCATCAACATGGGCCTTCTTTCTACCTGGTGTGAATGGAAAGGAAAGCTAAACACTCATCAACATGGGCTGTCTTTCGCCCTGGTGTGAATGGAAAGGAAGGCTAAGCACTCATCAACATGGGCTGTCTTTCTCCCTGGTGTGAATGGAAAGGAAAGCTAAGCACTCATCCACATGGGCCATCTTTGTCCCTGGTGTGAATGGAAAGGAAAGCTAAGCACTCGTCCACATGGGCCGTCTTTCTTCCTGGTGTGAATGGAAAGGAAGGCAAAGCACTCATCAACATGGGCCGTCTTTCTTCCTGGTGTGAATGGAAAGGAAGGCTAAGCACTCATCAACATGGGCCGTCTTTCTTCCTGGTGTGAATGGAAAGGAAGGCTAAGCACTCATCAACATGGGCCGTCTTTCTTCCTGGTGTGAATGGAAAGGAAGGCTAAGCACTCATCAACATGGGCCGTCTTTCTTCCTGGTGTGAATGGAAAGGAAGGCTAAGCACTCATCAACATGGGCCGTCTTTCTTCCTGGTGTGAATGGAAAGGAAGGCTAAGTACTCATCAACATGGGCCGTCTTTCTTCCTGGTGTGAATGGAAAGGAAGGCTAAGCACTCATCAACATGGGCTGTCTTTCTCCCAGGTGTAGATGGAAAGGACGGAAAGGACCTGTGCAGACTTAACCTACCTGTTCCCTTGTTCCAGTGTGATTAGGAAGGAAAACTGTGCCCCTGTGGAATCTCTCCTGTTTGGCTGTAGTGGGAAGAATGGAAAAGAATGCTTTCCTTTTGTGAAAACTCGCCTGTTAGTTCTTGTTGTGTAAATGGAAAGAAAATTTGTCCATCTGTGAAAACTTGCCTCTTCAGTTCTTGCTGTGTGAATGTAGAGAAAATCTGTGTGTCTGTGAAAACTTACCTGTTCAGTTCTTGCTGTGTGAATGTAAAGAAAATCTGACCACCTGTGAAAACTCGCCTGTTCTGGTCCTGCTGTGTAAATGGAAAGTTGTCTTCCTGTGAAAACTTACCAGTTTGTTGCTTGCTGTGTGAATAGAAAGCTTTCCATTTTTGAAAACTGACGTGTTCACTTCTTTCTGTCGTAAATGGAGTAGGAAGCTGTCCCCCTGTCACCACTTCCTTGTGTGTTAAGACGATGATGAAGCTGTGTTTGCCCCATCTCTGCTGAGCTCAGGGTGCTTACAAACACAAGAAAATACCAACATTCAAGTACCTATTTACCTTCATTCCCACCTAATGCACTGGGAATACACACACCAACACATCAACATTGCCTTTCTCAGCTCACCTCACCACCCCAGCCCCCACCATCCACACACACACATACACACACACACGCACACACACATACTAGCGCATGTGCACACACTGCAAGACTACATCACATACACTGTCGGAAATGGTGTGACATGAAGATACCAGAACTGTGTCGACATTCAGTGAAGGGGAGAACTAAGGAATTTTTCATATAAACTGAGTTTTAAGTCTGGATTTGAGAGAAAACGAGAGAGCGTGGACATGCGATGGAAATTCACAGCTGGTTAACGAGGTGATGTTGATGTTTTTGGTCGATGGTGTGAACATTGGTTGGTTTGTGCCACAGTGGGTTAACTCATTTCCGACTCGGTTGCCAAAATAAACTTAACCCAGTTGCATGGGCTGCCTTGAACAAAACAGAAAACTGGTGCACACAGTAAAGATAATGATACAAAATTTTCACAGAAAAAATCTGTCGATGCACATTCAACACTTTGAAGGAAGTTGTAAAAGGAAAGTTAGCATGAAAACCCATGGTCATAACTGAAAATGATTGTATTTGTGAATGATTTGTACATTTACTATTTTGAGTAATCTCGTAAGTCAGCTGGTGCGTTGGCCATCTTGTTGCAAGTTATCGTGTAAGTTAGGAATGAATGAATGAGGTGGGGTGGGTTGTTTTGATAGGGCACTGTCAGCAGATGAATTGGTGTTGGTGTCTTTGATAGGGCACAGTCGGTTCAAGAGGTGATGTTGATGTTTTCCATAGGGCACAGTTGGCTATTGAGGTGGTGGTTTTCATTTTTCTAATGTTGATTATTTATTTATTTATGGGTTTTTTTTTCTTAGGCACGTAGGGTTAACAAGAAGGTGTTGGTGTTTGTGATAGAGGATGTCCCCTTCGGGACGCTGGGACTATCTTAGTACAAGGAGATCCCCATCTGCAGGAAGATCAGAGCTGATGAATTCCTCTTTTTTATTCTGTCACCTTCTTTGACTCGGCCCTTTACAGGGGAAAAAAAAAATGTCGTTACTGCAGACTGCTGTTTTTCTGCCTGTGTGGGTCGTTCTCCTGTTTGTAATTTGAAAGCTCTTTTACACCGTATTTCTGGCCACAAATTTTGACATGCCTTTCTTTCTTTTTTCTCCTTTTTTTTTTCTTTTCTTTTTTTTCTCTTCTTTTTAGTGTGGTAATGAGGTAGTGACCGTTGTCCAGAATGAACTTTAGCTGTCCATACCACAGTGTCTGTAAGCCTGGATGTCTTTTTCTTTTTTCATTATATTTCAGTACATTTATGTGTTTTTCATAAATTTTTCTTACTTTTTTTTTTTTTTTAAAACCTTGGATGAGAAATGGAGCTGAATTGCTTTGGGTCTGACTGCAGCCTAGTCTTACCCACGTCAGGGATGCCAAAGATTTAGCTTCCACATTTGCTCTTGGTTGTTTTCAGGATGTGACCTTTGTCAGTCTATGACCTTTTTTCAGGAAGTGACCTTTTTTTCCCATACGACTTTGACATCCCTGAAAAGGCCCTGTGTGGATGGTCAGGCTGTACTAGCAGAAGCTGTGAAAAGAATGAACTGGTGATAGAAGACAGTGAGCACGGGGTGTGGGTTTGTGCCACTATTTGTTGATTTGTTTGTTGGTGTTGGTGATGGATGGTGTGGGCGTTGTCCTGAAGTGGATTAATAAAGTGGTGTTGACGCTGATATTGGACAGTGGGGGCATGGGGCATGGTTGGCTGTTGGCGAATGGGTCAGTGTTGATGCCTATACAGGATGGTTTGGGCACAATAAGCAGTAGGGTAATGAGGTGGTGTGAGGTTGGTATTTTAAAGTGTGAGCATGTTGGCAGTGCGTTAATGAGGTGGTATGGAGGCTAATGTTGGGCTGTATGGGCATGTTGGCAGTGCGTTAATGAGGTGGTATGGAGGCTAATATTGGGCTGTATGGGCATGTTGGCAGTGCGTTAATGAGGTGGTATGGAGGCTAATGTTGGGCTGTATGGGCATGTTGGCAGTAGGTTAATGAGGTGGTATGGAGGCTAATATTGGGCTGTATGGGCATGTTGGCAGTGCGTTAATGAGGTGGTATGGAGGCTAATATTGGGCTGTATGGGCATGTTGGCAGTAGGTTAATGAGGTGGTATGGAGGCTAATATTGGGCTGTATGGGCATGTTGGCAGTGCGTTAATGAGGTGGTATGGAGGCTAATGTTGGGCTGTATGGGCATGTTGGCAGTAGGTTAATGAGGTGGTATGGAGGCTAATATTGGGCTGTTTGGGCATGTTGGCAGTGCGTTAATGAGGTGGTATAGAGGCTAATATTGGGCTGTATGGGCATGTTGGCAGTGCGTTAATGAGGTGGTATGGAGGCTAATGTTGGGCTGTATGGGCATGTTGGCAGTGCGTTAATGAGGTGGTATGGAGGCTAATATTGGGCTGTATGGGCATGTTGGCAGTGCGTTAATGAGGTGGTATGGAGGTTGATAAGTTAAAGTGTGAACATGTTGGCAGTGAGCCAAGACTACTGTGAAAGAACACCTTGTCCCTAAAAGCTTTTGCTGTGAGGACGTGAAACTCAGCTGTTTCTTGGTAGTGGGTCAATGAGATGGTGTTGAGGCTAGTGCTGGGCTGTAGGGGCATGCTGGCGGTTGTTCAACGAGTCGGTATGGATGTGATATCGCTATACGAGCATAGTGGGTGTGGGTAAATGGGGTGGTGTGAAGGCTAATATGGCATGATGGGTGATACGGGATGTTTGCAGTGGGTTAATGAGGCAGCAGGAGGCTGATATGGCATTATGAATGATACGGGCATGTTTGCAGTGGGTTAATGAGGTGGTGTTGAGGCTAATATGGCATGATGGGTGATACGGGCATGTTTGCAGTGGGTTAATGAGGCGATGTTGATGCTAATATAGCATGATGGGTGATATGGGCATGTTTGCAGTGGGTTAATGAGGTGGTGTTGAGGCTAATATAGCATGATGGGTGATATGGGCATGTTTGCAGTGGGTTAATGAGGTGGTGTTGAGGCTAATATGGCATGATGGGTGATATGGGCATGTTTGCAGTGGGTTAATGAGGTGGTGTTGAGGCTAATATAGCATGATGGGTGATACGGGCATGTTTGCAGTGGGTTAATGAGGCGATGTTGATGCTAATATAGCATGATGGGTGATATGGGCATGTTTGCAGTGGGTTAATGAGGCGGTGTGGAATTTAATACTGCATGTGCAAGAGTTGTTGACAGTAGCATGGGCAGTCATGTCATGCCATGAGAGAGTGATGGTTTGATAGAGATACTGTTGAGGAGGTCCTTGGAAGGGAGAGAGTGATGGTTTGATAGAGATACTGTTGAGGAGGTCCTTGGAAGGGAGAGAGTGATGATTTGATAGAGATACTGTTGAGGAGGTCCTTGGAAGGGAGAGAGTGATGATTTGATAGAGATACTGTTGAGGAGGTCCTTGGAAGGGAGAGAGTGATGATTTGATAGAGATACTGTTTAGGAGGTCCTTGGAAGGGAGAGAGTGATGATTTGATAGAGATACTGTTTAGGAGGTCCTTGGAAGGGAGAGAGTGATGATTTGATAGAGATACTGTTGAGGAGGTCCTTGGAAGGGGAGAGGAATAGGGGATAGAGTGTTTGGGGGGGAGGAGAAATGCTTTTGAGAGGGAGAGGGATGTTGCTGAGAGAGAGAGAGAGTGTTAGAGAGGGATGGTGTATGGAGGGAGATGATGATGCTTAATGTTTTTTTTTAGAGGAGAGGGATGTTTTGAGAAAGTTATTGTCAAGGGCGATATTGTTGGAACATTGTGAGGGGAGATAATGGAAGTGGACTGGAACATGTCTTGAGGATGAAGGGTGTGCCAACGAGCAGGAGATGCGATATTGGAGCTGCATATGCTGAAGAGTCGGGTGATGAATTTGGCAATGAAGGGAGTGGGGACAAAAGATGAAGAAAAGAGTTATAGAGTAGTTCTTTCTCGGGGCAGGAGCTTGGAGCTGTATGCAAGAGATTGACGCCATGTTGTAAGAGGTATGGTGCTCGATGGGCCAACAGGTGGGTGTGGAAGTGTTGGTATGTCTGTTAGAAGAACCCAGTGGACAACTCGGTGAATGTACAGATGTGTTCGTGAAGAGTGGAGCCCAGCAGACAAGTGAGTGAATGTACAAGTGTTTTACTTTATAGACAAACCCATCAGACATGCTAGTGATTGTACAGATATTTACTCAGTTTGTTGATAGACGAACCCAGTGGACAAATTAGAGCGTGGATGTGTGTTCAGTAAGTTTGCTGAAAGATGAACCCCCCAAACGGGCAGATGAGTGGATGTACACATGTTTGGTCAGTGTGTGTCCTGATTTCATGGCGTGCAAGCATAGCAGCAGCAGACCCACAAACCACAAAGTATTGGGAGTTGTTGGTGGAGTGTTGTCAACTGTGTGACTGTCTGCTGTGTGACTCTGTCAGGTGATGCACTGTGCTGTCACGGACATTTCTCCCAACAGTGTTACTTGTCCACACACAGCAACCCTCTGGTCCATTCTGTTCTTTCTTCCTTTCCCAGTGCTCCATCGGTCTCAAATCACTTGTGATATTTCTTTTTTCTTATTTTTATTCCTATCTGCTAACACATTTTATGATGGAGCGATGGTTGTATACCAATATGAATTGAAAAGTTGGTCAGTGCGAAGTGTGGTGATTTTCTTGTTTGCCCGCATTTTGTGTCCAGTTTGCTGTTGTTCCCCCTTGCCAGTGTGTGTGAAAGTTACTTCCCTTATTCGGACAGTTGGTGTGTTTTTGAGAGATCTGTTGTTTCCCATTTGCCAACCTATATGTTGTTTAAATTGAACTGGGAAAGGTTTTATTGTTGTCTATATTTATCAATTGATATTTTATGTTAGTTGAATTTGCTTTGGAAAAATAAAAATAAAAAATTGAATATATATACTTACAATTGTGTGTGTGTTTTCCTCCCCATTTTATTAAAACAAAGAAAACTATCTACTCAGCACATTGTATATTAAAAAAACAAAAAAAAAAAAAAACAAAAACGATGGCAACCAGAGATTTGATTCTGTTGAAAATCTGCCACAAGATGCATTTTGATAGACCAGACAACAGGTACCACTGCTAACTCCTTTCCTGCTCTTTGTACATGAACTGGGAGTCCAGCTTTGGTGTGGTACAACACTATGTGAACGTGCACTGAACGTCCCAACACATGCTGTTTCACTTTCACTCAGCATTGCATAGAAGCAGTTCGGGCCCAGTCAAGGTGAATACAGTTACCCTTGCATTCATTTCTTTCTTTCTTTTTCTTCTTTTTTAAGTCAGTAGGAGTTGAAGCAGAAGATGCTTTTGGACATCAGGAAAAAAGTTTAATCCAAACGCCAGCATCTATACCAAACTCTCTCTCCCTTTCTTTTGAAAATTTTTTTTAACATATAGTCCATGGACTTCTAGACCAGTAATATTTCCCCCGTCTTTCTTTCAGTCTTAGTAGTGATATGTGTTTCTGTCGTGTTCGACCTTCACACAAGGAAATAGATGATCAACAGTTCCTTCAGAAGTTCGTACATTATTGAGCCTTTTTCTGTTTTGAATGGGTTTTTTTTTTCCTTTACTGATTTGTGATTTTTTATAGGCCTTTTTTATTGGTTGAAAAGGAGAAAATTGGATACAGTTTGGCTATTTTTCTGTAAATGTTGTCAGCAAAATCTCACAAATTCCATGAGCAGCACAAGGGTTGAATGTTTCTTTAAATGTTCGGAACTGGACTAAGGTTCTTGACCAAAGTGGCCTCTTTTCCGTACATGTAATGATGAGTTTGCAGACCTGAAAATCAAACTCTCATCTATGTAAATGATAAAAATGTCCACTTAAGTTATCAAAGGCGGACTAGCTGGGGGGTGTGGGAGTGGATGGGAGGGGTGGTGAAAGTGGTAGGGGTAGTAGTAGTCCAGGGTTGAGGGAGGGAGGGAGGGTGGAGGTGAGGGAGTGATTGTGAGGGATTGTTATGGGGGAGGGAGTACATAGGTCATGGAGGAGGGAATGGTTGGGAGGAGTGATGATGGTGGGAGGGGGGAGCAGTTGGGGGGGTCATTGTGAGGGATGGGGGGAGTACTCGAAGTGTGGTGAGAGCAGTTAAGGAGGGGGAGGATGATGGGGAGGGGGGGCAGTATAGTTAAGGTGTGAGCCGGAATAGCTCAGTTGGTAGAGCGCCTGACTCGTAATCTTGGTGATCACGGGGTTGCGGGTTCGAATCTCTGCGGGGCGTTTCGGTACAGGGGATTTTTCCTCGGAGTTAACATTAGTTCTGACTCCATTCCCATACAGTCCTTCGAATGAGACTATAAACGAGGTTCCGTGTGTGAACGCACGCATAATATCTTGCACACACGTAAATCCCATCACCAACTTTCGGAAGAGTAGGCCATTTGCCGTTGGTATGGATGACACGTTACACACAGCATGCACCCTGCGTAAGAAATGGAAAAAAGAATGAAGGAAGTAAGAAACTGAGTGAACGATATTGACTGGATGACACGGGAAACGACTGAATGAAGCGCCAGCTGGCAGCTCTTCAGTCGCACTACCCAGGTAGGCAGCCCGTTGTGTAAACGAGTGTTGATGAAAAGTGCAAATGGTGGATGTAAGCGCATTGAGTTGTGTAACAAGAAATGCGCTATATAAGTATTATACATTATTATTATTATTAAGAAGTTGCGGGAGGAAAGGTGTGGGGGGGGATAGTGAGGGTGTGAGTAAAGGATAACTGGAGTTTTTTGTTAGTGAAAGGTGCACACAGTGCATTGTTCATTATAAAACCAGTGAGCTAAATCTGAAGAGCGCATGACCTGAGATCCCCTCCAGGGGCTGACTTGAATGACAGTTGACTCTGCACTAACAGAACAGGGCAGATTGTCAGGAAGGCATTGGTGATGTTTGCTGTACACATTGCCAGGTCACACTTCTCTGCCGTGTGCCCTTCATGGCTTTACTCTTCTCAGTGCAGTGAGTATGATCCTTTGAAATCCAAACATACAATACTTTTTTTCTACAGCTTAAATTGAACTTTCTGAAGTCTAACGTCATATAGAGTAACTTCTGAAGTGTACTGGAAAAAAATAGAAGACTTCTAAAGTGTCCTTTTCTCAAAGTACTTACACACACCAAACACACACACACACACACACACACACACACACACACACACACACAGAGCAACTACAAATGACACAAATGCATTCAGGCTCAATTCTTGTGTATTTTAACCCACTTGGTCCCAACTTGCAATACACTACCCCAAAATCACAGATCCCACAGCATCTTCACAGCAACTGTCAGAAAACAGACAGCGAGGAAAATACAATAAAAGAAAAAAAAAATTGTATCTGAATAATATCACCCGATAACCACATAGCCATACCTACATGTAAGGACATTGATCCGATTATGCTCCATCATAACACGGATAATGGCATCAAACTATTGGTGGTCCATCATAACATCATCACACACATAATAACATCAAACCATTGTGTTCCATCATAAAACAGAAATTGGCATCAAACCAATGGTTTCCATATCTACTCATAATGGCTTAGAGCTATTAACCTTTCAATGAACTTCCAAATAATGGCATAGATCCATTGACATTTCATGATAAACCCTACAAATAATGGTGTAGAGCCACTTACGTTTCATTGCAATATCTACAGTTGCTGCCAAGTTCCCTCCACGTTTCCTGCCAACATCTACACCAGATAAATAATGATTACAAATACCCACATTGGCAACGTAATGTAAGCATTTACAACTTGCAGTGCATTTTGTCAGTCAACTGAAAGTTATCATCCGAGATAAAAAGTGAAAGGAGTAAACACTCCGTTCATAAAGAATACCTCACTGGTAAGAGTAACAATTCATTCCTGTAAAGTGTGAAAGCATTAATAATTATACTGTGAAAATGCTTCACATACAGATAATGGCAATAGCATGGACATGTATTAGCAGTCTCTGCACATAATTGCAGGCAACAGAACCGTGCATGTCTCTCAGCACTTACACTTTTTTGGTCCAATCTTCTGTGTCACCTCGGTGGTATTGCATCCATGCCTCTCATTCTGATTCCTCGTCCACAGGCACAGCCCGGCCCATCCTGCCACAGCCCTGGCACCAGCAATCCACAGAGAGCAGTCAATGTCATCATTATGAGGCAACCCACCAGAACAGACAGTGCACTGCTGCAGAGTCAGTTTGGTTGTTGTCAGTGATGCCTGATCCAGCATGTGTAGGGCATGACCTACTAAACCCCTACAGATGACAACCATTGCTTCGTGGCGGAGCCAGCGAGAGTGAGCTGTCCCTCCGGAGGGCATCACAATGTCAGGCCAACAGCAGTCTCCATGAATTTGCTGATATCGGAGACCCTGACAGAATCAAACTAAGGTCACAGACATGGAGAGGCAATCGAAATGGAGGTCACCAAGAGAGCAGGGCATGAAAAGCCACTGATTCTGATAATTATCTTTATATCCAGTGCTGATCAATGAGGATGAGGATGATGAAAATGATATCATGGATTTCCATTCTGGTCTGAGACAGCATGACAGGGCTGTACTCTAAGTGTACTTTCATAATATATCCCAGTGTCAACCAGGCCCAAGAGATACAGACACCTGCAGTGTTGGTCAGGAAATCTGAGCAACACTCTCAGAGACTCATCTATTTAGTGGGTGAAATTCAATTATGAGGTCCCAGTCTTCCTTATTGAGTTTTAAGCAAACTCAGCTCTGAGTAGAAACCGGTCGGGGCAGGAAAATTTCACAAATAAATGGCCCTGATGGGAATCGAACCAATGACTTTCCAGACAGGAGTCCTCAACATTAACCACCATGCCATGGCAGCTGATGGCAATACATCTTTTGCTCGTAATTGTTTCTATTCCATTTTTGCATTCATTGCAGGCCACACAAGGTCAATTCAACACACATTTGAATCTGTCAAATCTGACAGACTTGACACCCCTGTAGATAATAAAACAATGATCAGGTAAACACCACACACACACACACACACAACACACACACACACACACACACACACACACACACTCACACAACTACCAAACAACGGTGTGAAAATGCAGCTACAGGCCAGTCAAACTCAAGAATAATTCTGTGCATTATAACCGATCCTTACAATTGTGCTTACACTATACATACATACTAACTCAAGAATAATTCTGTTCATTATAACTGATCCTTACAATTGTGCGTACACTATAGATACATACTAACAATGGTTGTGTGTAGAACTGTGGATGTGTCCTGACAATACCTCATTTTTCACCTCTCCTTTCCCTTCAAAACTCTTACAAAACATAATGGAATGTGGACTATTTCAACACTTCTTTCCCTTCAACCTTTCATAGTAATATAATTCATAATATAAAAACAATTAGAATAGAATTACTGAGCTGGGGGCTGGAATAGCTCAGTTGGTAGAGCGCCGGACTCGTGATCCTGGGGTTGCGGGTTCGAATTTCGGTACAGGGGGATTTTTCCCTTGGAGTTAACATTGGTTCTGACTCCATTCCCCATACAGTCCTTCGAATGAGACTATAAACCGAGGTTCCGCATGTGAACGCACGCACAACATCTTGCACACACGTAAAATCCCATCACCAACTTTCGGAAGAGAAGGCTAGTTTGGCCGTTGGTATGGATGACACGCTACATATAGCATGCACCTCCCCGAAGATGGAGTATGGCTGCCTTAATGGCGGGATAAAAAAACGGTCATACACACAAAACTCCACTGCCTGTCAAAACAGGCAGTGTCCGCAGGAATATCAGCCTGCGCACGCAGAAAGAAAGACAGAAAGACCGAGCTGCTAAACGAAGGAACACACAAATTACGTATCAGACACAATGCGTTTCAACCTATTTGGTCTTCTTCAGGCAGGACCAACAACATTCAAAGCAATGTAAACAGAAGACAAACAAATAGTCAGCTCTTTGATCTGTGTGAAAAGAAGGCATGGTTTAAAAACTAACACTACGAACTGACACTACCAAACGGAACTGAAGAGAAGAAAGAAGCTGGAAGGGAGAAGATGCGGAATAAATTGATAAGAATAATGACAGTGGTATTCATATAATAATAACAACACTAAAAGCAAAACAAGAAATGAAAGTAATAATAATAATAATATAGATAATAATAGACTAGAAAGAAGAAGGAGAAGAAGAATTACAATAATAATTCGAAGACGCTTCGAAAACGCTTGACAGGACAGAAAAGGGAATCATCACCAGTAGGCACCCACCTACACGCCCAGCAACATCAGTTCGATTATGAAAACATCAGCGTTCTTGACCGTGTGGTTTCAGTGTGGGGTGAAGGAGGCTATACATATTGCCGCCAACAACCCCACACTCAACCGGGACTGGGGCAGACACACCTTGCCATGGGTGTACAACACCCTCATTGTTCAGTCACATGACGAGGGTTCGACCCGTGGTCGTGTGCACTGAACACCAGTTCACCCAGTAGCCACACCACCGCTGAAGAAGAAAGATGGAGGTCTGTCGAAAGCTCCAAGTGCTATTCCTAGCTGAGTGACCTGTTTAAATCCGGTAATCGTTAAATAATAATTCTGATAGGAATATTGTTATTTAGAACATTTATATGCCTAATCAATGGAATGCCCTAGGTGTTGACGATAAACAAGATCACAATCAAATTACAAGTCAAATAAATTAGGATGGGCAGTACACAAAACGCACCCCAGTCATCACCTCCCTCCACTTCTACATGACCCCTTATCCAGCCTCACCCTCCCACACTCCCTCTCCATCCATCACCCCCCTCTCAAACAACAAAGTACTATTAGATGAATAAAAACAGGCATCCAAATACTTATAAAACTTCCAAAAACAGCGCCAGCACAGATTTGTAAATATCCGCTAGACTGTGAAAGAAAGTGTTCAAGTTTGACTGAAAAGAAGACAGACAGGTTAAGTACTATTAGACGAATGCAGACAGACATCCAAACACATATAATACTCCCAGAAACAGCACCAGCACAGGTCTGTACATATCAGTCAGAGTGGAAAAGAAAAGTGTTCACTTGCTTTAAAAGAAGACCGAGAGGTAGAGCATTTTGAGTTGATGTGAGAGATTGTTCCAACTAAAAGAGTCCTGTGAGATGGTGGATCGCGAACTTAAAGTGTTAGTATGGACAAAGGGATTGTGGAATATGAGTATCAGAACGGAATTCACATAATGGGGTATACTAGTGCAATAGATCATATGATGGGGTATACTAGTGCAATAGATCACATGATGGGGTATACTAGTGCAACAGATCACATGATGGGGTATACTAGTGCAACAGATCACATGATGGGGTATACTAGTGCAATAGATCACACGATGGGGTATACTAGTGCAATAGATCACACAATGGGGTTACTAATGCAATAGATACACGATGGGGTATACTAGTGCAATAGATCACATGATGGGGGTATACTAGTGCAATAGATCACATGATGGGGCTATACTAGTGCAATAGATCACATGATGGGGGGTATACTAGTGCAATAGATCACATGATGGGGGTATACTAGTGCAATAGATCACACGATGGGGTATACTAGTGCAATAGATCACATGATGGGGTATACTAGTGCAATAGATCACATGATGGGGTATACTAGTGTAATAGATCATATGATGGGGTATACTAGTGCAATAGATCACACAATGGGGTATACTAATGCAATAGATCACACGATGGGGTATACTAGTGCAATAGATCACATGATGGGGGTATACTAGTGCAATAGATCACATGATGGGGGTATACTAGTGCAATAGATCACATGATGGGGGTATACTAGTGCAATAGATCACATGATGGGGTATACTAGTGTAATAGATCATATGATGGGGTATACTAGTGCAATAGATCACATGATGGGGTATGCTAGTGCAACAGATCAGTCAGATATTGAGGACTGGATGATTCAAATGACATTTTTGCTCAACAGGGAGCCAGTTTAAAAAACACAGTAACAAGGAGATATGATCAAATGTAGATGAATAAAAGATGATGTAGTCAACATGATTTTGGACCTTGTGAAATTTCTGAGACAACATGGGGAGCCAAGCAAAGAGCACTCCAATACTGCAGACAAGAGAGCGTGTAAACGCACAGACAAGGCTTTTAGTGAGGTCTTCAGAAATGTGGTGATGGAAGCAATGAGACAGGGGTCAAGAAACCAAATCTGAACGACACTGGCAGCATGTTGAGAAGAAAGAGTTTAATCCAGTACACCACCAGCGTTATGAGCAGAAGAAAGGGTGATCAATACGTCAGTATGGTCAATGGAAGATGGAACACAGAGAAGAAAGGGTGGTCAATACGTCAGTATGGTCAACGGAAGATGGAACACAGAGAAGAAAGGGTGATCAATATGTCAGTATGGTCAACGGAAGATGGAACACAGAGAAGAAAGGGTGATCAATATGTCAGTATGGTCAACGGAAGATGGAACACAGAGAAGAAAGGGTGATCAATACGTCAGTATGGTCAACGGAAGATGGAAACAGAGAAGAAAGGGTGATCAATATGTCAGTTGGTCAACGGAAGATGGAACACAGAGAAGAAAGGGTGATCAATACGTCAGTATGGTCAACGGAAGATGGAACACAGAGAAGAAAGGGTGGTCAATACGTCAGTATGGTCAACGGAGATGGAACACAGAGAAGAAAGGGTGGTCAATACGTCAGTATGGTCAACGGAAGATGGAACACAGAGAAGAAAGGGTGGTCAATACGTCAGTATGGTCAACGGAAGATGGAACACAGAGAAGAAAGGGTGATCAATACGTCAGTATGGTCAACGGAAGATGAAACACAGAGGTGAGTCAAATACTTGGTGGACATATCAACATCATTTCAGTTTTGTCTTCATTCAGTTCAAGTTTGTTGTCAGTCATCCAGTTTTTTTAGGTCAGATACACAGGATCGAGTCCTTCCAATAATAGATCACAAAGAGATTCAGAAACGTGCAGCCGATTGTCATCAGAGAAACAGTGATAGAAAAGGAAATGTTGATTTATGACAGCGGAAACAAGGTAAGTGCACATATAAACAATGGGGAATAGTATTCTCACCTTACTGGCCTTGTTAACACACCACACCTCTCCTGACCTCCTGAGGCTCCTCACAATACAGGTCATGAAAGGTTGATAGAAAAAGAACACTCTCTCTCTCACTCATCCCACACACACACACACACACACACACACACACACACACAAATGCATGTGTATAGAAGAAACGGAACCCAATGATGCTGCAGTTCGCACTGTTGTTTGCTTGAGGCTTTTGCCTCTCTATGGCACAATGCCCTGCAGTTGTAAGCTAGGCAGAGGTGAGCATTAAGCAGTTCCAAGTTACATGACCAATGTAAGCAGGATTAAGCAGCATGCGACCAACATCATAACATCAACGGATGTCCCATAGATGTGCTGTTACTACAGATGAAGCAAAGATCAAAGCACAACAAACATTACAACAGATGAAGCAAAGATCAAAGCACAACAAACATTACTACAGATGAAGCAAAGATCAAAGCACAACAAACATTACAACAGACGAAGCAAAGATCAAAGCACAACAAACATTACAACAGATGGAACAAAGATCAAAGCACAACAAACATTGCAACAGACAAAGCAAAGATCAAAGCACAACAAACATTGCAACAGACAAAGCAAAGATCAAAGCACAACAAACATTACTACAGACGAAGCAAAGATCAAAGCACAACAAACATTACAACAGACGAAGCAAAGATCAAAGCACAACAAACATTACAACAGATGAAGCAAAGATCAAAGCACAACAAACATTACAAACTTCATTAGAGGTAGTCCTGACTCACATGCATATCCATTTTCACACAAATCATAGACCAGTACTAAGGTATTAGGGAATTTAGTACAGATGGATATGTCACTTTTTTTTTAATGATTCTAGCCATAAACATGTATGCTAAGAGTATGATTTTTATGCAAACTTCCAAAGGTTATCAGGGTAATAGTACAGCCAGCTCCAACCACTCAAAGAGTGTTACAACGCTGGGGGTCGATGGCACAGTTCCAGTACAAATCATTTCTGAGGAACTGAGGTAGTCACATCAAAGCTTCATGAAAAGAGAGTTTCTCTAAAGTCAACATGAACCTCTCACTGAAGATAAAATTTATAAAGAAAAAAAAATGGCATGAGATCATATTCTGAAAAATGGAAACCCCACAGTGTTGAATTTGGTACAGGGTAATATTTGAGTTCTGTTCTGGTTTCAGAATGAATATTTTCTGTGCATGAGCAGCCACTTTTAATTATGACATTAACAGTGCCATCAATAATGACATCAACTGTAGTACCATTAATATGACATTAACAGTGCCATCAATAATGACATAACTGTAGTCCATCAATAATGACATTACAGTGCATCATAGACATCAACTGTAGTACCATCAATAATGACATTAACAGTGCCATCAATAATGACATCAACTGTAGTACCATCAATGACATTAACAGTGCCATCAATAATGACATCAACTGTAGTACCATCAATAATGACATTAACAGTGCCATCAATAATGACATCAACTGTACCATCATATGCTTACGTGCCATCATAATGACATCACTGCAGTACATCTAATGCATACAGTAGCATCAATAATGACATCAACTGTAGTACCATCAATAATGACATCAACTGTAGTACCATCAATAATGACATCAACTGTAGTACCATCAATATGACATTAACAGTGCCATCAATAATGACATCAACTGTAGTACCATCAATAATGACATTAACAGTAGCATCAATAATGACATCAACTGTAGTACCATCAATAATGACATCAACTGTAGTACCATCAATGATGACATCAACTGTAGTACCATCAATAATGACACCAACTGTAGTACCATCAATAATGACATCAACTGTAGTACCATCAATGATGACATTAACAGTACCATCAATAATGACATCAACTGTAGTACCATCAATAATGACATCAACTGTAGTACCATCAATAATGACATTAACAGTGCCATCAATAATGACATCAACTGTAGTACCATCAATAATGACATCAACTGTAGTACCATCAATGATGACAGTACCATCAATAATGACATTAACAGTGCCATCAATAATGACATCAACTGTAGTACCATCAATAATGACATCAACTGTAGTACCATCAATGATGACATCAACTGTAGTACATCAATGATGACATTAACTGTAGTACCATCAATAATGACATCAACTGTAGTACCGTTAATGATGACATTAACAGTACCATCAATAATGACATCAACTGTAGTACTCATAATGACATCAACTGAGTACCATCAATAATGACATCAACTGTAGTACCATCAATGATGACATTAACAATACCATCAATGATGACATCAACTGTAGTACCATCAATGATGACATCAACTGTAGTACCATCAATAATGACATCAACTGTAGTACCATCAATAAAGACATCAACTGTAGTACCATCGATAATGACATCAACTGTAGTACCGTCAATGTTACCAATGCTGATGCCTACAGTACCATCAATAATGACATCAACTGTAGTACTGTCAATAATGACATCAACTGTAGTACAATCAATGTTGCCAACGCTGATGCCTACAATATCACCAATGATGCTATGAACAAGGACACCAACAAAGCTGCCAATGATATGAACTATAGACAATAGTCAACAATAACATCAACAGTAATACCAATGCAGCCATCAAAAACATCAACAATATCAACATGACATCAACACACAAGAAGCTTTTAACACATCTTCTTCAACATCATACTTTAGCACAGTATTGAGAAAAATTACAATGCTGCCAAACGAAAGAAACAAATAAATTCCTAGACAAACAAGACACATTTTGACCTCTTTGGTCTTCTTCAGGCAAGACAAACAACATTCATGACAATGAAAATGAAGAACAAACAATTACTTATCTTCTCAGTCTTCAAAGTCACACATTGTCTTGAATCTTGTTTATCTTTCCTAAAGAAGACCAAAGAGGTTGAAATGCATCTTGTTTGTCTTGTAATTTGTCTGTATCTTTTGTTCATTGGCATAGCAATTTTTCTTTTCCATTCATTTCAGTTTCTGCCTGCAGTCACCTCATTTTGAAACTAACAGTATTGAGACACAGTACACAGAAGCTCTTAAGCCTTTCACTGGTTATTTAACAACGTACTAATAAGTGTTGTCTGGTGAATTAACAGGACAGTTTGAAAAAAATAGTTACATTTGTATAATATGCATAACTTTTCAACGGTTAGTATTTGAACATGACCTGCAGAATAAAAATTGTTAGTAATTGAACAAAGAATAATATAAAACAGAACTTGTGTGCTTGTAAGTGTTTGATTAGGTGCTTACCTGTCTACAATGTGAAAATAACAGGTGAAAACAGGTGGCACATCCTGCTTGTCATTCTCAAGAGCTTGTTCACAAATAATCCAGTCAACAGTGTTCCACAGTATCCAGAAATAAGTTACAGCCTTTTTCAAAGGAAAGTCAGTGTGGATTATACCCATCTTCCATGCAGGTAATCCAGGTAAGAATAAATAAGGTACAGTTCAGTTTTGACATTGAAATCGCGTGCTGATAACACAAAAAAAAAACAAAAATGGTCACTATCAACAAATGTAATAGCCCACACTCGCGTCGTTTATGTTTGAAAGGTTTAGGATCATCTGGAAGCGCTACACTGAGTTTTTGTTCCACACTGAATGGCATGTTGAGATTCCCCTCACCCTTAGGCACTCATCCAGTCACTGTCCTTGTCAATCTCAAAATCACGATTACATGGTGCTTGATCTAAAATCAAAACTATTACATGGTGCTCAATCTAAATCAAAACTATCACCCACCACACCCAGTTCATTCAAAATGTCCGTAACTTCTTCTTCACCTGCTTTTTCCACAACAAATTCAGCAAAAACATCTTCAAACAAGTTCCTAATTCTATGACATTCTCCTTTGGGCACCGCCATTGGTGTTTGCCTGATGAGGTCGAGTCACGCTATGCATTACAAGCTGCTACTAACAATAAACTCTGCAGCCATAGACAATACTTGTTTTATGTCTAGAGTTGTGTTTTCTTATTTTTGTTGTTATTATTTTGTTTGTTTTTTCATTTTTTTAGATCTGTTATTTGTTGTTGTTGTTGTTGTTGTTGCTCTATTTTCTACTCAGCATCAAATACCCTTGCAGTTTCATGGAAATTTCCTTTTGTTATTCTATGTAATGAATGACTGCTATATCAAATAGATTTGGACAATGTTGTGTATGGAATTACTAAAGAATGATAGTATAGCCTATACTAATTGGTGCACGTGAATACTGTATTATACTGTTTATGTAAAAGGTTTCAAAAAGGAAAAGAGAACCTTCGTTGCAAGGGGAAAAAAAACAAAAAAACCCAATAAACTAAGCTAAAATGCTGAAAATCCATGATCTGGGGCTCGCTCAGTCATTCATGCAAATTAGTTTGTCACTGAGCCATAGTTTCACATCTGTGTGTGTCAGTGAAACTAGGCTTGCAAGGCTCACCCTACAGCATGACTTATGTCGCGACAACCAGTGACGGCCATGACGTAATGGCGCAACTTATGCCGTGACAACCAGTGACGGCCATGACATAATGGTGCGACTTATGTCATGACAACCAGTGACGGCCATGACGTAATGGCGCAACTTACGTCGCAACAACCAGCGTAAGGGTTAACACATGTGTTAAACATGTCACCTTAACGCAATATTGAGACAAAGTACACAGTAAGCTTTTAACACGTCTTAAAGTCACACCCGTGTGACTAGGCAATTATTGTTGTCAGCAGAGGGGCTTGGCAGGTGGGTCCTGTGTATGTTGTCAGCAGAGGGCTTGGCAGGTGGTGTCCTGTGTATGTTGTCAGCAGAGGGGCTTGGCAGGTGGTGTCCTGTGTATGTTGTCAGCAGAGGGGCTTGGCAGGTGGTGTCTGTGTATGTTGTCAGCAGAGGGGCTTGGCAGGTGGTGTCTGTGTATGTTGTTAGCAGAGGGGCTTGGCAGGTGGTGTCCTGTGTATGTTGTTAGCAGAGGGGCTTGGCAGGTGGTGTCCTGTGTATGTTGTTAGCAGAGGGGCTTGGCAGGTGGTGTCCTGTGTATATTGTTAGCAGAGGGGCTTGGCAGGTGGTGTCCTGTGTCACGGTCGCTAAGCCGGACGGCCCTACCACCCTTACCCACGCCTATCACACGCTAGGTCGGACAACACAGCACACTAACACAGCTTTACAATCACGCACGCTTCTTTATTTCACACACACTCCATGGCGCCACCACTCACGCACATCCACAACTGCACACAAGTATCCCAATTCCCGCTGACTTACCCTACTCTACGATAATGACCTGGAACACCCTAACCTAACCTAAAACACCAGTTGCGGTATATCACTGTGACCTGGGGACACAGCGATAGCCCGCACACGTGGTGACTACTAGGGACAAGGATTTACCAAAGGGACTCTAATCTCTTAACTACTGCTACCACCCACACCTCTCCCCAGGACTCACCCTTCTCTTTTAACCCGGGACCACTACTGCACTGATCGCTGCGTCCCTAAGGGAGGCAACGACCAGTACCCTACACTGTGCTGGCCACTACGTCCTAAAAGGAGGCAGTAGCTAACACCCCTAACCCTACTGCCTAACGCTACACCCCTTCTACCACAAACATGGGACAACCCATCCCGGCCCGGAAAGCTCCAGTCCTCGGCGCTGTACGTGGCCCCTCACAGGCTGACACCTCCCCGGAAGACTCTGCACCCCGGCGCTGACCGTGGCTCCTCCGCGGGCCGACACCCTCCCCGAAGACTCTGCGCCCCGGCGCTGACCGTGGCTTCCCGCAGTCTGACTCCTCCCTGCGATGGGCACGACACCCAACGTACACACAACAGACGCCCTCTCGACGGGTCCGGGGCTCGTAGGACGCCTCCTCCTCTGAAGGCCCCGCCGGACACCAAGGGTGAGAAAGGCCTGGTGCAGCGCCCTCTCACAGGACGCCTAAACCGGGACGAGGAACCAGTGCCGGAGAACTCCCGGAAGAGTACCGGTAGCCGGAGGAGAGCTGCCCCACAGAAGGCAGACGGCCTGGGTGGTCTCCCTCTCCCGGGAAAACAACAGGTACTGGAAAGCGCCGCTCACCTGCCGGCACGCAGCAGTAGACTGCGGTGATCTGGCCCCAGCCTCAGGACGGAACAGGATACCTGCTGACACAACTGTAGGCCCCTACTGTAATGTTGCTACTACCCGAGTCATCAAGGCACATAGGCTACTTGGTAAAGCTTTAACTCTCCATCTCCCTTGCCTACTTCCCACTCGGGCATGAGAGTGACCCCTTAAATTTCGAATACATCCCCCAACCCATTACTCACTTTGGGGTTATCAGACCCATTTCCTGCCAACCCTTACAACAGCGGTAAAACAATACTCTCCCTGAGCCAATCCACGTTATTACATATGAAATTATGAATCACACCCAATTCTCGGAGAAATAAACCAATCTAAGCGATCCAACACGGACTCCACGGGCCCCCTTAGGACATACTAAATAATCTAGGAAATGGCCAATTTCACAAGGAAATGTCTCCACACAATAACCAGTAGTAATACACATCTCTCAGAAAAAAAAAAAACCATCAATTTTTAGCGGTTCACAGTTCCAGCATGTTCACACAAGAGAATCGGCTCGCAGCCACAATCCTTCACATTATTACCCCTCTTTGCCCTGTCAATTATAATCATATATCAAAAACATGATTTGTTCGCCAAAATTTCCATCCAGCACCTCACTCTCATGTCATCTCTTGTCAGATAACCCAGTGGTTAATCCTTGTTATGCCAACACAACCACACTTCATACAATATTACATGCTGCACATCATCCGTTTTTATCCTATCGACTGCTAAGCTACTCGCCTTAAACTTTACCTTCCCCTTCTTTCCGACTACTAAATTTCATAATGGGACTGTCTCCCCACAACCTAAGACATCTTTCTCTAACCCCGTTCTGTCACAAACACATACATCCCTGCATGTGTGACGACTGTCACTTGTATTACAAAAACTTCTACCCTATGGACTCACTATCCTGTACCAAATGCGAACGTCACAGATACAGTCCGCACGCGCACGACACCCGCGTCGAGAACCCTGACTCGTAACGAAAGTGAAAAGACACCAATATAAGTTGAATGGTTACGACCGTACCCCAGTGTAAACCACTCGACCACAAATTGGCCTTAGCCCTACTACACAGTTAACCGATTCCAATGCTGTGCAGGTCAACTACGAAATCGTAAATCAATTTCAACGAACTATTACTATTTATGACTGAAATTGAGCACAATCCCTTTATGATTCACACAGACACATCCGCACCTGACTCATATTATGATCCTCAACAAAAAGCAACCTCGTATTACCTTCTCATTGAACACACGGAAATTAACCTAGACAAACCACAAACAATATCTACATCACCGCCCATCAACGGTTATTATATCGAACCCACATTGTCTAGCCAAACTGTCACATGACAATCGAACTCAGGAACCACTATGTACACTACTTACAGAATATACCGAAAAGAGGTAACAACACAAACCGGCTGACAACAAATTCCAATCACGGAACCAAGACAACATCATACCAGACAACCAGTATACGCAACGAACACCATACAACTAATCCCAACCTGAGACAACTACAGTACAACTCGCCATAATACAAGACAACACAACGAACTACAGCACAACGAACCTAACAGATCACCAACCTGGACGTACAGACGATCAACCATACCAGTTCTGCAACTGGCTGACAGTGGCTGCTAACAAGGACGACACCGACTCAGCACAGGCCAAGGGCACCCAACCCCGACGAGGACCTGGCACTAACTATGACTCGAAGTCACTCTTCAAAACTAACGGCGCTGCCGCCGCACCTACAAGGAGTACGTCCACTCCGACGAACACCAGGGACCGAAGTGAAGCTACCCCAACGCATTCCGCCCTGGTCGGAATCAAGCGAACTCCACTCACCACACAAAACAACGATTGGTCAGAGCAGTGTACCCCTCCGCAGAGCTGACACGCCTGACCAACGGACTAGTTGTTGCTCGTGCAACAACACGACAATTTACCACAACAACTCACAGACTTGACAACACAACAACAACCGATATCCTGCCCCGCCTTCTCTGGTATAGAACCAAAGTAACAAAAGGGTAACAATCGGGAATGAAACCAACCCCCCCGCTTCCATTCCATTCCTTCAATAAGTGAAGACTGGAATGAAAGAATATTGTATGTCCTATTTCCCCAGCCTCCTACCTAGCCTAATCTTTCTACCTAACCCTGAGGAACTTAACCTAACTCTAGCTAACTAAACCCCAACCTCACATACGCGCGAGCGCGCGCGCACGCATATACACACCTATACCCACACACACGCACACACTCTCTACCTTGAACCACCACTACTCTTAAACACGTGGACGTACTAGTTTAGTACCGCCGATTGGTGACATCCTGTGCATGTTGTTAGCAGAGGGGCTTGGCAGGTGGTGTCCTGTGTATGTTGTTAGCACGTCCAGGGAGTACAGCAGCATTGCCGTCACCACAAAACGGCTCGTTGTGAACGGGTCGACTGAGCTGCATTTGTTTAACTGTTTTTATATTATCATACATTGTGTTAATTGTTGTCACAATAAAGGCCATTTGTTTAACTGTTTCTGTACTATCATACATTGTGTTAATTGTTGTCACAATAAAGGCCATTTGTTTAACTGTTTCTATACTATCATACATTGTGTTAACTGTTGTCACAATAAAGGCCATTTGTTTAACTGTTTCTACTCATATGATTCATTAACTATGTCAGTGGTCTTTAAAATCTTTTTTTTTTTTATACATTTCTTTTTCTTTTAAGTATTATTATTTCCTATTTTCTTCTCCCATTTCTTAACAGCAACTGTCATTAAAACTCTTCCCTCTTTTGTCTCGCTCTCTTTAGTTTCTATTGTGACAGCTGATTGTTGCAAGATATTGAAATATGGGGAACCTTAAGTCAAAGACTGAAAAAAAAAATTCATGACTTGGATTTTGTTGTCCACACTTTACAAAAATAGTTACATAACTATTTGTGCGAGTATGCACAAAGTTATTTTTTTGCTGTTTTTTTCATATATCACTAAACTTAAAGTCACTAAGGAAGCATTTTGATTATTACACCTCTTTTTCTTTTTAATGATGAGATAAGCACCTGGATTTCTTCCACCTGAATCACAGCGACACATTTTGATTCCTTCAGTCACACACATGGCAGGACATTGAGCAGTGCCGGCGACACACCCAGTGGACACCTGCTGCTTGGTGTGATGGTCCCCTGGCTACTGCAGGCCGTGTGACAGTCGATACAGGATGATGCAGCCTTTGGCAGAGGGTGCCACTTGGCTCCAGAGTGCAGGGTCTTTGGTCTGCAGGGAGACAACAGTGCTGACAGGCAGCAGCATGATGCTTGTCGACTCGTCCGCTTCTGCATGGCTGCCCTGGTGGTACACCTCCAGCACTTCGGCCTTTGACAGCCCACACCTGACACATGACATCATGATGAACAACATATTTCACTGCTTTGACTGTGTGACATACTACACCTGACACATGTCATCACGATGAACAACATAGTTCACTGCTTTCACCGTGTGACATACTACATCTGACACATGACACAGATGATGATTGACATAGTTCACTGCTTTCACTGTGTGACATTCTACATCTGACACATGACATGATGATGATTGACATAGTTCACTGCTTTCACTCTGTGATATACTACATCTGACACATGACACAGATGATGATGATGATTGACATAGTTCACTGCTTTCACTCTGTGATATACTACATCTGACACATGACACAGATGATGATGATGATCGACCTAGTTCAGTGCTTTCACTGTGTGACACACTACATCTGACACATGACACAGATGATGATCAACATACATGAAATCCCCTTCATCTCTCACATTTCCACACACTCTCCCAGCATCTTTTACAGTCACTAATCAACATCAGCAGAAAGGTTTGTGACACAGCTCACCCAACACATCGCCCTGATCTCTCTGAGCCCTCAAGATGAACTCCCGGACAATAGCTGGACTTCCTGTCCTTTGTGGACGATACTCTCCCTCCCTCCAGCACAACACTCTTGCCATCCTTTCCAACATCCTCCTTCACACACAACATCCCTTCTTGTCTCCTGAAGCTTGGCCATGTGCGGAATTGTGCTTTCTTCAACTGTTAGCGGAACAGCAGTGACAGAGGCTGTGGGATGCACACGGCAGTTGCTTGATGGTGGCCTTTTTTTGCTGGTGGGCTCTGCAGTCATGAAGCATGAGGTGGTACACCCATGGGAACACTCTTGTGGAGTTTCTGTCATGTCACATCCAGTGGCCACTACACAATGGCATCTGCCAGGGAGTAATTATGCCCCTTGACGTCTTAATGGAATGCCTTGTGCGTGCCTGCACCCTATGTGAACACAGTGCAGGCTTCCAAGGGTGGTGCAGGATTGGTCCCAGCTGGTTTGTTCAGCAGTTGAGGATAGTACTTCTCTGGGTTCTATCCACACCTTTGGGTGTTTCTTTTCCTTTCATACACATCAAACAATGTCAGGATGCAGACATTGTCAAGACCTCATTACATTTGACAGAATATCGCAATACTCATCTTCTTATTGGTTTCATTTATGTTTTCTTTAACTTTTTATGTATTTGTAAACACTTAGGGCTTATGATGTAAGATTAAGCACCATAAATAATCATCATCATCATTATTATTATTATAAAGTCCTGACGATGATAGTAATGTAAATGCACGGCACACAATGCAGGCACAGCACAGATACTTACCGGCACACCTGTAAGGACCAAGTCCCACCTGACCAGGAACTCCAGGCTGGGCCTGCATGCAGACACACACATAAATACACATACAGACAGGCACACCTGTATGGACGAAGTCCCACCTGACAAGGAACTCCAGGCTGGGTCTGCATGCAGACACACACATACACACATTGCACACACATACAGACAGGCACACCTGTATGGATTAAGTCCCACCTGACCAGGAACTCCAGGCTGGGCCTGCGTGCAGACACACACATACACACACATTATACACACATACAGACAGGCACACCTACATGGACCAAAGCCTACCTGACCAGGAACTCCAGGCTGGGCCTGCATGCAGACACACACACACTGCACACACATACAGACAGGCACACCTACATGGACCAAGGCCTACCTGACCAGGAACTCCAGGCTGGGTCTGCATGCAGACACACACACACTGCACACACATACAGACAGGCACACCTACATGGACCAAGGCCTACCTGACCAGGAACTCCAGACAGGGCCTGCATGCAGACACACACACACTGCACACACATACAGACAGGCACACCTACATGGACCAAGGCCTACCTGACCAGGAACTCCAGGCTGGGTCTGGATGCAGACACACACACACTGCACACACATACAGACAGGCACACCTACATGGACCAAGGCCTACCTGACCAGGAACTCCAGGCTGGGTCTGCATGCACTGGTGGTGTTTTGGGCGATGCCCATCATCAAGGCCTCCGACAGCTGCTCCTCTGGGATGTTCACCTGCAGCACACACCCCTCTGTCACACACCTGCCCATCACTCGCCCCTCACAGCACACCTGCAGCACACACTCCTCTGTCACACACCTGCCCATCACTCAACCCTCACAGCACACCTGCAGCACACACCCCTCTGTCACACACCTGCCCATCACTCACCCCTCACAGCACACACCTCTGCACACACTGCCCATCCCCACCTCACAGCACACACTCTGTCAACACCTGCCATCACTCGCCCCTCACAGCACACTGCAGCACACATCCTCTGCACACCTGCCATCACTCACCCTCCAGCACACTGCAGCACACACCCCTGTCACCACCTGCCCATCCTCACCCTCACACACACCTGCAGCACACACCCTCTGTCCACACCTGCCCATCACTCACCTCACAGCACCTGCAGCACACACTCTCTGTCACACACTGCCATCACTCACCCTCAGCATCACTGCAGCACACACCAAGAATGTATAAATCTTGTTCTGAGATCAGTATCTTATTTCGCCGCAAACCCCACTTTTCACATAATCAATTTTCTCAACCAAAAAAATAGCTAAACCTACAATTAAAAACTTAATCACGCGAAAAGTGGGTTTGCGGCGAATTAATATTGCTGACTAAAACCACAGATTTATACATTTCTCTGATAACTTAGGCACTGTTTTGGGAACAACTTGCAACTCTTCGCGAAAAACGATCTTTTAGGGCAGCTTTTGGAAGAAAGAGTCTCGCTTAAATAAAACAGGAGGGGAGTTTCATAATCTTTCAACTCATAAACGTCTCGCTCCAATAGGTCTTGGCTCTAATTCTAACATCGCCTTCTGCTTCTCCAGAGCAGACAAGTATCTTACTTTTAATCCAAAAGGCAAAAGTTTGATTACCTTGATGTCTTCAGTATTACTTATTTTTTTTAATTTGATCGCGTTACTGCTTAAGCCTGTTGCTTTCATTGTTCATGGCGCTAAGACTGCTGGCAATCTCTACCCATTCTGTGTTTCGTGTTTGTCCAAAGGTCTCTATGATATTGATAGGTAAACAGCTCAGCTAGATTCTTATTAAAGTTTCTACTAGGCTTGTGGCGATGGTTGCCTGGGATCTACGTCTTAACTGTAACCGGTGTCTAAAAACGTTGGTTTACAGCCTTAAACTCCCATCATCAACTGATCATCTAGGTACAATGGACCTGAATTTTTTAACAGCCACGCCACAGCGTTGAGTTTTATCTGTAAAGGCTCAGCATCTTTATACCTTGAAGCATGTCACAACCGTCAGAGCATACTTTAACTTTTTTCTTCTAACTTTGTCATGTGGAATTACAACAAGTCATCTGGTGGTTGTCATTAGGACTGAGTTAACAAATCGAGGCTATTATCTTTTGGGGCAGGCAGATATATTTGCCAGATCGCTTTTTGAAAGCCAGTCTTTCGCTTCTAGATTCAGACACCCTAGCAGCTTTACTAGTTTATCAATAGCAGTCTTGTCCTTCCAATAAGTCTGAGATAATATATTTTGTACTTATGTATCGTCCTAAGGGGGACTCTTTTTTTATACATTTTAACTATGTTTTTAGATTGATATGCAAGAAGAAAGATTGCTCCCATAGCACCTATAATAAAGCTATTTCTCATTTCTGACCCAGATGTTCAAAAAGTCAACAGTCTGGCGGTGACGGTGTAGAAACTTCTTTCATGTCGCTAAGTATATTCATCATTGCGTCATACAAAGTCTGTAAATGTGGCTCTGCATTCCACTGTTCTCTTAACTTTATTAATAAAGTCTAAGTAGCAATCCTCTTTTCTCGTAAGCGTCTCTGTCTTAGCTAAATCATTCCATGCCTTAGTTATGACGTTCTCTCATTATCAGACCGCAATTTACTAACATATAATTGCTGCCAGAGAAGGCCAGCGCATTAACAATAGCTCCCCCACATCAGAACTAACGGACATCTTTTTATAAATGAATGAATCTTTTTATAATCAATATTCTTTAGTAATAAATCTTTATTATAAATCAATTCTTTCTATGCATTTGTTTTCTGGGATAATCCCCTGTGTACAAAAAGTCTTTTGAGCAATCCCCCGTTATTACAGCTTATAACCTTAACAACATCTCAATGTCTAAACTTCCTAGATCACTGGTCTCATCTTAAACTTGTTTTTTGCTACATGCTATTCCTATTACAAGACCTGATTACGCAGAGGGTAATTGTATTGATGATCTTTGCAGTGCTCATGTTTTTTATTAACTTAAAAAATAATTAAAATAATCATAATATGAAAGACTGTCTATGTGCTTTTTAATCAGATAATCTTTTGTTGCTAGAGCTAAAAATAAGGTTGTAACTAGTTTCGGCGAATCTTCTATCTTTCCCATGTTGGGCGGTTTTATTCTTAACAAACATTTTGCTAGGGTTGAATAAACTATAACACCAACAATGGGCACTGCATAATTAACCAATGTTAAACTCATGGTTTGGATTGCGACGAGCTATTAAAGTGTGAGGAGGCAGCAGACCCAAACCTCTGCCATAAAGAAAGATTATACTCTCTGGCTGCGTGTGGGAAAACCAGGCAGTATTTAGGCACTGAACTAAGTATTGAACAGATTCAGCAATTGTCTACATCAGACGTTGAGAAGTATTACGCCAGGTACGAGGCACAGCTAGGATCAAAAATGGTTAGATCAGTGGGGCAGACAATGATTAGTTTATATGCTAAGTTAGTATGCAAGATAGCGCCGATTGATTCAGAAGAAGATTTAAAATATGACTTAACACAAGATCCGGTTTTAACCAAGTCCCTAGAATCTCTTGCATGTGACATGTATTATAGATTTGGGACGTTGCTATGTCCATTCATCATGGGATTAATTACTTTCAATCATATTAATTTTAATCATATTAATTTTAATCGCACTAAAAAAAATGAGCGAGCAGGAGAAGAAGACTCTACAGGAGCAGAATGTGCCGCAAGTGAGTGTCCCACAAGTGAGTGCCCCACAAGGGAGTGCCCCACAAGTGAATCCACAGGTGAGTGTCCCACAAGTGAGTAGTGTTACTAAAGCTAAAAGTCCTGGGCGTGTTGAGGCCGGTCATAAACTAGCTGAATGGAACAGACTGCAAAAAGCAAACCAAGCAGCAAAACAAAAATTATTAGATAGTAATACAACATTGCCACCAGCACCACCACCGTCGCCAACAACAACAACACAATCAAACTATAAGATGTATTATTATGTACTGGGGGGTATTGTTGTTGGTGGTGGGCTTTTGGCATACAAGTGTCTAAGCCCATACTTAGCAACAAAGTCACAAGCCCCCCCCACAAAAACAGTAAAAGAAGAACCAGCCTCTGCAAAAAAAGCACAACCTCCTGCTGTAAACCCATTATTTTTACTGAATTAGTCTTTTAATGTGTTGTTAAGTACAAGTTAAGTACTGGTTAAGTACAGGTTAAGTCAGTTATAACAAGTTAAGTGTAAGTAAAGTGTAAGTAAAGTGCAAGTCATGTTAAGTACTAGTTAAGATCTTAAGTAAAGTACTAGCTAAGTACTAGTTAAGATCTTAATTTAAGTCAGCCAAGTTAATCTTTCAAGTCGGTTCTCCAATGACCTATAGCGTATGAAAACTCGGGATTAACGTAAGTTCGCTTGTTATTGTTAGAGACTAGTGATTTCTTATTAACGGCAGTTGTGTTTACTTGATGAAGAGTAGAGCGCAGATTAACATTTGTGTGATGAAATACTTTGTTTTCAAAGAGAGCCTGTTTGTAGTTGTCGTGACTTTTTTTGTTGTTGACAATTTCTTTACCTATGCCCTTAGCCTTCTTCATTACAGAAGTCTGGCTAGCAACACTATACATCTTTGACCGTAAGCCAACATATTCTTGTATAACTGTCCCATTAAGTTCATCCTTCATCTTTCCAATTACTTTCTTGTTTACAGTTGAATGTAAAGGCGAATCTTTTGGGTAGTCGCACGTGTCGTACCATCCATCAGCTCCTTTGGCTACCTCTGTTTCTAAGTCTTCGTAAAAATCTTCTGTTGGGACATCCAGAATAAAAGAGTCAGTGTCTGTGTAAAGGACTCTAGACTTTGGGTACTGCGGTTTAAAGTAGTCATACAGAAATTCTAGCATTAACAATTTTGACAGCTCTAACACAGTAAACCCAATAAACACCGGCTTGTCCAACTTCACATTCTGTTTCTTCATCATAACGCCAACCAGGCTGTCGCTAAATCTTCTGAAGTCTTGGTAGTTAGGTTTAGAGACCAGCTTAATTGCTCTTTGTTCTTTTGTAACTAATCTTACATCTTTACGCTTGTGTGGGTTCTCCATGGTTTTGCCAAAACAACTGTTGTTCATTAGTTTAAAAAAGTCTTTTTCTGAAGCGTCAGTGGCCGCAGTCCTAAGATCAGTATTCTTCATGATGTATGGCCTCATAAAGGGCCCTTGTTCAAATTCTATTAATCTATGAATGGCAGTAAGTTTTAGTCCGTGTCTTAAATAAAACTGTAGCAGTCTGTAATGACATACGTACTTAGTCTTGTGTCGAAGATTAGGCACGAGTTTAGGTGGTTCAGTGGGACTCATCTTTAATCTTTCTGCCGCTAGGGGATAATCATTATGGTCATGCAACTCTGTAGGATATTCTAAGTCTACCTCTAAGATTAGTCCTACTGGATAATCAGGCGTAAGACACGGTAGATAACTCAACATATTATTAACGTCATGAGGTCCTACGAACATTTTAAAGTTTCTTAATGGCAGTGCCTGGCTCATGGCCCACCCATACAGATTGTTGGCGTCTAAGTACATTAGATAGTTAGATGGTTTAGTGGGATCATAGTCATCTAAATACTTGTTGTTAGCTTTGCAGTAAGGGTGCGAGGCCATGCTAATGCCTCCCCTCAGTCCATCCTCAATCATCTGGAGTGTAGCCAGATCAGATATTAAGTCAATCTCAATGTTTGTAGACTTTAAGAATGCGTCCCAAGACAACCCCGGGGCAGAAATGTAGTGTGATGAGTCTAGGCCGTAATGTTTCATGCATGTAGATCTGTAATTCTGAAAGACGTCTGCCAATAAACACACATTGGCCATTAGATATTGATCGTGATAATCGCCCATTGTTCGGCAGTGTAATTCTGTCCAGGCTTTCTGTGCATATTCATAGTCAGCGTCAGTTATGCCTCCACCTCTAAGACGGCTGTAAAAGTCTTCCTTGGATGGTAGGGTTGGCTCATCAAACTTGTCCCACGAGTCCATGTATTCATAAGGGTAAACGCCTTTACGTACTAAAGCCGAGTTAAAATATTTTTTAGTTATTGGGCAGTCTTGTAGAGATTCTGCTAGTTTGCTTAAGCTCCCCATCAGATGTTGGGCAGAGTCATAGAAGGATAAACAGTCTACAGTAAAGGTCATGTACTTTTCTGATGATTGTGCAATACAGCTAACCCTCTTACATTCAGAAGTTATTGCTTGCATGATAAAGTGAGAATCATAGCCTTGTAAGTTATGAAAGAAGATTGGCAATTTCCATGCTTTACGGTCGACCTTGAGTTGAAGATTACAACTCTTGTGTGATGCTCCCCTGAATTTCCCAGTAATGTGATCGTGGTCTCTCACTGTTGGGTTTGCTTTACTATTAGGTGTTAGCTCTGAGCCGCATATCCAACAGTGTGTAGATGATTCATAGCGCCTTTGGTCTTCGGGAGTCATCTTAATGTCTGAGAGATTTAGCTGAATAGAGAATTGATTGCGAAGATGCTTCATGTGTTGTAAAAATCGACCGGCTGCGTCAGGACCTCTGTAAATCTCTGGTTGTGTGTGTCCGCCATCTGACCTAACAACAACAAATGCATAAGAACAAATCTGATGGTGGGTTAATAAAGCTGTTTTTTGTTGTGCCTGTTCTTGAGGGCCATAGTACTGCGGCAAAATCGCTTCAAAGTCAGCATAGACTACGTATGGTCTCATCTGCAGTTTGTGTATGTTTTTAAAACTAACTTTAGACCCGGGTGGGGGCGTAAGAAGTTCGGTTTTACAGTCTACAAAACTTTTACAATGTTTCTTATGTTCAGCAGCCGCCTCTATAGATGGGATTCTGATCAAACACCTTCTACAAAGCTCTTGTTTAGCTGTGTCCATTGTAGTATAGGCCATAAGTCTGCTAATTGATCTGATTAATACATAATGATTCTTGGAACCGTCTGTAAACAGAATCAGGTCTACATGCTTGTTAAGGGGTTCACCTAAAGTGGGAGCATTGGGAGAAATCCTTAGAGGCTGTAGATTGTCTGCTACAGACCATGTGTATACATTTACGGTTATTGGTTTGTTTTGCTCTTCAAACTGGCCGATACTGTCTATGCTTACTGGAAAGTTTATGTTATTCAAGTTTAGCTCATTTATATACTGCCCATAATTAGATACTCTGTTTGTATTATTTTTAACTGGGTGTAAATGCGCCAAAATACACCACATGAAACATAAGTTATCTGAATTACGTATGTTTAAGACTGCTCGTTTTAACTCTAACTCTCTGGGGAGAGGGATGTAAGAATTGCCGACTATAGGATAGAACTTTGTTTGTCTTAATCTGATTTCAAGGACCGTTCCTTCAGACCAACCGGAGCCGCGTAATTTTGCTTCTTCACTTGCATGGTTAAACTGTGTAAGCATGTAATCAGCCCATTCAGAATTAAAGTCGTAATAGCTGATTACTTCTTTCTGTCTAGTTGAAACCCAGACTAGTATACTACTATCATCGGCGGTTATATATTCAATCAGAATGGCCAACAACACTTTTACTGGTGGGCCAATTTGAAGAGACTCTGGGATTTTAGAAATGGCATGTGTTATGCTTTCCTGAACGCTTGAGGGGTTAATGATGTCCATGTCTAATTCACTAAACATATTGCCCACCGGTTTGGCAAATATCTCATTTAGCGCCTTTGCGATCGTCATTTTTAAGATCAAATATATAAGTAATACAAAAAAATAAATAATAAATTTCAGCTAGTATTTATTAAAATTGAGGTAATACTAAAATTTAGCTAATTTTTATTAAATCGAATAGCTACTCCTTCAGGGTTAGTAAAAATAGACAATTCGGCATCATCAGGAGCCATAATATTAACTAAAAGTGCAATACACTTTATAACTGGGGTGGGCCAAGAATCTGGCATTTTACTAATTACGTCGGCTACATTTTCACGAATATCCGCGTGCTTAAAAGATCCGTAATTAATTCGCCAAACACGCATCTTAACTCTTCTTCATCAGCCCCCCACACCATCATTCGCTCTAGGGTGTGGCATATATTTCTAAGCTCTGTAACTGCTTTGGTCGTCATTTTTAAGATCAAATATATAAGTAATACAATAATTAAATCAGGCTCATTTTTAACCTATTTTGGGTTTAGTTGGTCGTTTGCAAGGTTCTGCTTTGCAAGGTTCTGCTTTGCAAGGTTCTTTCTGATTGCTTCAGTGTCTACCTGTTGTGAAGTAAAAGTCTTTCTCCATTTTTTTTGGAGGTCAATTTTTTGTCGTCTGTAATCATTGCCGTCAGCCATAGCTCGTTTAAATTCTTCGTCTGTTACTTTTCCATCCAGTAATGTATTGCTTATAATCAGCCTTAATGAATGAAGTTTTGCTGTTGCTAGGGCTACAATGGCAGTGTGCTTTTGTAATTTGGGCGTTAGCTTCTTTAAAACAGCACTTACAATCGTGGACACGGCACCTAAACCCAAACCAACACTCCCAAAAGCTATGGACATCGGTGTCCCAACTCCAGTAGCTAAAAGAGCGACACTAGACCCAGTGCTTAAGCTGGCTACAACCGATGAGCCGGTGATTATATAAGAAAGGGCATTTAAAGCTTTAGCACATTTCTTTCTAGTAACCCTATACTTGTTCAAGTCACTTTCTATTTCCTCTTCAAGCTCAGTCATGTGCTTTAATCTAAACTGTTGACCGTCTTCCATTTTAAAACAAGATTAATTTTTTAATCCTGTACATATCTTCTTATTAACCCTTCTGGCAGCACTTCATCAACAGAGTAAAACCCAATAAAATCGACATACTTAATGAAAATAAAATCAAGCACTGTTAGTTTGGTTTTGTCAACTATCACAGTGACTTTGTCAGATGATAAGAAAGTCTTTATTTCATCCCCGTTTTTAGTAATACCAATAACAAGCCTGAGAGGCCCGTCCAAGTTTTCAGACTTTATTTGTACACCTCTGATTAACGTATGCTCTGGCAAACTAGGATAAGACTCCCTCGGAGTAATAAATAAGCGAAAAAGCATCGTCATTTTTCTAGGCAGTGATTCTAGTTTTGGGTTAAATTCTAAGCCAACGGTGTCATCCCCCACTTCAGCTAAGGACTGCCTTCTCCGCAGCATATATTCAGGGCCCTGCTTAGTTATTTCGATCTGCTTTTTCTGTTGTAATCCTGGGACTAGGCTAATAAGAAGGTGTCCTTCATTCAAAGCTTTTTTAAAATTGTATTTCTTATCAAAGTATACATAGGGGCTTCGTAGTTCAAACTTTAAATCCCAGTTAATATTAGGAAGCAACGCCCAGGCATTCTCTCGTTTATGAAGTTTGTATTCGTGTTTGCCAAAATCGTTTGCTCTTAGATTTCTTATCTCTTCCAGGGCAGGATATTGCTGTCGTTTTTTATCTTCAATTTCTGTTCGTTTGTAAACACCATCGTCGGTGTACTCAAATCCATAAACATTTCCTGCCACTCCTATTAGATCAAAGTCAGTTGTGTCTGCTAGATCTTTTAGCTCTACTGAAACGCATTTAGGAGCTAACTCTGCTTTTGATTCTGGCCCTCGAGACATTCTTTTTAATAAACAATTTATTATAAACAATTTGTTATAAATAATCTGTAATAAACAATCTGTAATAAACAATCTATAATAAGCAAACGTATTGAACTGGCGGGTCAGTCCGTAAGCATAGTTTAGCGTGCTTAGATTTTTCTAACTGCTCTTTTATTTTTTTTAGTTCATCCCTGTCCCTGATTATATAGTTTTCACTTAAACACTCTTCAAAACTATCCCTGTCCTTAGTATAGAATAAGATGACTGATTTTAACTGCGATCTAAAGTCTTTTAAGACAGCATTGTATTTTTGAGTTAAGAGCCAAACAGAAACTAATGCGTGTCTTCCGCTAAAGGCCAGCTTAGACAGAGTCCTTCTGTTTTTAACAATGTCTTGTTCAGCTGAACAGTCATCAATAATAAACAGTGTTTAGGTTCCCTCAAATAGCCTATAATAATGTTCTAAACAGTCACTTAGCTTGTCAGTAGGATCAACTAAAAATATATTCTCGTCTGTCCAAACAAACTGCCTTTCTTTGTAAGACTTGTTGTGCTTAATGGTTGTGCAGAATATAACAATGTACTCGTAATGAAACCTGTAGACTGTTTGTAACAAATCAAGCACGAAGACAGTTTTCCCACACCCAGTAATCCCACAAATAAGCGAGCAGTGCGGGTCTTTGGGTAAAAAGTTCAAACTATCCATCTGTTTTAATAGGCCATTTCTTTCAGTCTATTTTCTTCAATGTTCAGCTGGGCGTCATAAACCACAAAAACGTGCATTTGTATCTGACCATTCTCCTCCTTTTCCTTATTAATCTGTATGCTTATGCCATCTGGCCCTACCCTTCTTCCACTCCCGTGCAGTCTGTTGTCATACTGGACCTAAAATCCAGCCATAGTCCATATTTGTCTGTTAGATAATCTTCAAGTCTTACATCGTGAAGGTGAAGTTTTTTACACACATGATCAGCTGTGGGGCTTGTCTGTCTGCCTCCGGCGAATAACTTTCTTATTTCATCAAAGTGTTGGTCGGGTAAAAGCCCGGCCGAATACAGCTGAAAAGGCTTGCCATCTACTGTGCAAGACAACTGCTCAATTTTGGGGTTGTAAAACACCTCAGATTCCCTCTTAAAAGGGGCTGGGGGTTTAGTAAATAGCAAGAGAACTCCCTTTAGGGACCTTAAAGAATGGCTTATAGCTATTTCCCAGACAGCGTCTTGCTTGTTTTTAATCGCTAGACTGTGGTGTAAAACTCTTTCAAAGTAAACAACCGTCTTACTTTTATACTGGTTTAAGATTGTTCTAGCCAGTTCAGGGTTAGTAACAACGTCAAAATTAAGAGAGATGTTACTAACAGTGTATCTAGCTGTTGGGTCTTCGGACAGAATAACAGACTCGCTGTCATTGAATGTCAGTTCATAAGTAAGTCTATCCCTTAGTGCGCCTTGGTAATATGGCTGATGGGTTTTTAACAGTTCAAAATCTAGAGGGATGCAAAATCTGTTCTTAAATGCTCGCGCTATTGCCTGGTCTCCCACGTCTTCCTTTGCATCTGCAGCATTAAGCCTGTGCTTAAGACTGTTTGGGCTCTGGATTCCTTGAAAGATTTTGTCTTTTCTTTCTGTTCTGGGCAGTCACAGATCAGAATAGAGATTAAAAATGTCTGCGCTACTCAGTGCGAAGACTTCTTTACCTTCCAGTCTAATTACCATATTTTTAATGATGGCCCTGCCCAGGTTAGCAACGACAGTAGCATTAGGATCCGCTGAATCAATGTCTATTTTGAATGATAGCTTGGCAGTGCCTGGCATTATAACATCGTCAGGCCCGAGGTCACTAAATTTTACTATTAACGTTTCATTGGGGGCAATTGTTGATGGATTATTTACAACACGCACAGTCTGTCTTATACCTTTTATGCCATGGGGCTCCTTCGCTTTTCTGTATGGATCAAGGTCGCAGCCGTATGAGTTCATTTTTTATAAAACAAAAAATAATAAATATATAAATATGGCTGATGAAGATTTGACGTGCCTGATCCTATTGTAGAAGATGAAGATGAAACAGAACCGGGCCGTTCAATACAAGATGAAATTGAAGCAGCAGAAGCAAGCCGAGGAACGGGAGCGGGCCAAAGAGCAGGTCAAGGAGCAGGTTCTGTACTCCTTAGTGCTCGTCAAGAACTTTTAGGAGTAGGCTCTTCATTCCCTAGACAGCGTCAAGAACTATTGCGACAACGAATTGAATCATTCTATAGAAGTATAAGACGAGGGCTGCCAGACATGCTCGATCCTAACGATTTTGAAGAAGACGGCGGTCATTTGTATATAAAAACTAAGGGGGACCGTGTAAGAGTTACTTCAATGCAAAACCCAACTAGGTTTTTAAGTCTAGGTACAATTAAACAAAGACTCCCTGCTGCTGATGCAGAACGATTAAACACTACAAATCTAAAGCCTGAGGCCGTTAGAGTTTTACAGAACGTCGAGCGGAGGTTGCCAACACGATCTGAAATACAAATGTTCTCTATTGAAGAGTTAGGTCAAAAAACAGATGAAGTAATAGCAGAAGTTGAGACGAGTTTTAATGAAGAAACGCAGTTAAAAACAATTGTCGGTTCTCGATTGCCTAGTCAAAGAGAACGTGAGCCGAGTCCTGAAGAAAAAAAAGCTTTAGAATCAATTGATGATCCTCCATTGTCTGAGCATGAACTCAAGAAACTTAAAGCTGAAATCAGGGATCTTAAAGCTGAACTGCGTGAACTCAGGGCTACTAAGTCTACTTTAACAACTATAAACGAAGAACTAAAAAACAATTTGGCAAAATTTAGTGTACTAGAGAGGGAAATAGAAGAAGAAAAAAATAAACTGGCTAATGATAACAATTTAGGACAAGAAGAAAAGGCTGAAATACAGAAGAACTTGAAGGATTTAATGGATCAAAGAGCAGCCAGGTTAGCAGCGTTGTATATTAACAGAGAAAAAATAGCATACCAAACAAGCAGAATTAGAGAAACTATAAACAGAATACTTTATGAAAATACCACGCTAGCAGAAAGAATAAGGATTCTGTTCAGAGAACAGGGGATTACAATAGTTAGTATATTAACAGCCGTTGGGTTTGCTATCTCTACACTGGTTTATGCATTAACCGGCAGTGCACCGGCGGGGCCGGTAGCGCCTCCAACGCCTCAGCCCGGTAAAAGTTGGATTAGAAAACAATTGCACCATCTGGCAAACTTATTAAAGAAGTTAGCTGTCAAAGCGCTTGATGCTCTGCCGGGCATAATAGGCAGTGTTGTTAGTTGGGTTTTGTCTACTATAGGTAAAGTGGCTGGTTATATGGCCGACCATCTGTGGACGTTAGGAGTGCTGGCTGCCGGTTTAATTTTTAGTGAAATAAAGTATGGCTAATCCAGTAAAAGTTAAAAACACAACAAGGGCTGTCTTTTCGCTAGTGTGACTGTCAGGGTGAGGTGCATCAACAGGCGGTGTTGGACTGCTTTCTGGCTGTGGGCTGCTTATAACTGGTGGGGGGGTCGCTTTCAGGGCTAGATACTTTTTTTAAAATGGCTGGCGCGGGCCTTGTGTTTAAGCCTTGATTGTGTCCTAAGTTTTGGTCGTCTCCGGCTATGAGAATTTCATTATTATAATTCTGTATCATGCCAATCTGTAGTCTAAGGTCAGAAGGCAGCATGTATAATCCATGGCCCACAACAAAGTCAACCTTTGACGTAGCATGTGAAAGAACGTTTTGGTACCTTTGTATGCTGGAAGGCAAATCAACAGCAGAGTTAATAGCATCTTCTAAATTGGCTAGAAATTGTTTTCTGGCGTCAAAGCCTGTAGACTGATCCACTATGCTAGACTTGGTCTGTGCTTGCACTCCTAATAGACACCAAACGTACGTGCGTATGGAGTCATTAAGTCTTTGCACTCCTGGCATTGTTAGGCCTTCACTTTTATCCAAGATAAATGTTGCCCAAGCATTGGGGTGTTTTTGTTCTATTGATCCCAATCTAACTTGTTTGTTTGGTTGAAAAGAGGTGTGGCCGGGCCAGTAGTCAAAATTATATTCTCTATGCGTGCCCCACAAATACAATGTGCCTAACCCGTGATTGCGGTCTAACTTTTGTCTAAAGTCAGTTGAAGGTTTAATGTTAAATTCGTTGCAGATTCTTTCATATGCATTATTGTCCATTGGGCTGCGAAATGGATTAAACGCGTTGTCGTTGGGGAGGCGCACCTGTAGTTCAGTTAGTATGCGTCTATACTGGTAATAAACATGAAAGTTATATACTGACCTTACTAAGAGATTGGGGTGGTTTAAATGGTTTGTATATGAAACACCGCAGCCAGTGGTTGAGCAGTAAACTGCAAAATTTAACTGATTCTGGTAAAAAGCCATGGGGTGAGCTGACCATGCTGATGGCACTCTATCACTCTTTATTGGGGGATTTAAATATCTAGTTAGTGGGTTTACAAGTCTGACTAGAAAGCTATATGATTCATCTACAGCGATGGTTAGGTTACTAAAGTCCAAAGATTTGGGCTCATAACCCCTCCTACATCGTAAGCGACACTTTCATTATATTTAAAAGGTTCCATTTTAAATAGATTTTAAAAGAGGATTTAAAAAGGATGTACATTTATATAACTAAACAAGGCACGCGTGTGTTCTTAAGGTATCCAATTGACAATAGGCGCGGTAATAATAGGGTTGCCCTTAGAGAAATTGGTTTTAAAATAAGGTGGATTAATATATCTGAAAAAGCTAAGAATAACTGGGTAAATATTAAGGACGGGCAAGGTAATTTATTAAAGCAGTTAAAAATACCTGATGGTTACTACAACTTTTGTTCTTTGAGAGAAGTATTTGGCAATTTTGGCATTCGGTTAAAAATTAATGAGGCAAATCTTATAATTAATATGCACTTTCCAGAAGAAAGAAGGGAGTACGTTTTTCCTAGAAGCCTTGCCCGAATTTTGGGCTTTTATGATAGTGGTGAAACGTATAGCGTTAACACCCATAAGTACTTAGAGTGGGGTCTTTATGAGTATGTTGGCAATAGACCATCCGATTTTCTAATTAACCCAAGGTTGTATGTTCATTTAAGTGAATTAAAAACAGATACTAATTTGTATAATGGAAATCCATCTACAGTTCTAAGAGTACTACCATCACTTGAGGCGGGGTTCTGCGATTATCAGTCATATACATTTGACAAAAACAGTCAATTAAAAAAATTAGTTGGTGAGGATATACACTCATTGTGTGTAAAAATAACTAACCAAGATGGAAAACCGGTTGTTTGTTCTGATTTGTTGGTAGTGCTTGAGATAGAAGATTAATCAGAGAGAATGTATAAATGTGTGGTTCTAGAGCAGCAATATTAATTCGCCCGCAAACCCCACTTTTCACGTGATTAAGTTTTTAATTTGTAGGTTTTCAGCTATTTTTTTGGTTGAGAAAATTTGATTATGTGAAAAGTGGGGTTTGCGGGCGAAATATGATGACTGATCTAGAACACAGATTTATACATTCTCTCACCCCTCTGTCACACACCTGCCCATCACTCACCCCTCACAGCATACCTGCAGCACACACCCCTCGGTCACACATCTGCCCATCACTCACCCCTCACAGCACACACCCCTCTGTCACACACCTGCCCATCACTCGCCCCTCACAGCAACCTGCAGCACACACTCCTCTGTCACACACCTGCCCATCACTCACCCCTCACAGCACACACTCCTCTGTCACACACCTGCCCATCACTCACCCTCACAGCACACCTGCAACACACACCCCTCTGTCACACACCTGCCCATCACTCACCCCTCACAGCACATCTGCAGCACACACCCCTCTGTCACACACCTGCCCATCACTCACCCTCCACATGCAGCACACACCCTCTGTCACACACCTGCCCATCACTCACCCCTCACATCACACCTGCACACACACCCCTCTGTCACACACCTGCCCATCACTCACCCCTCACAGCACACCTTGCGCACACACCCCTCTGTCACACACCGCCCATCACTCACCCCTCACAGCACACCTTGCACACACCCTCTGTCACACACCACCCATCACTCACCCCTCACAGCACACCTGCAGCACACACCCCTCTGTCACACACCTGCCCATCATCACCCCTCACAGCACACCTATGGCACACACCCCTCTGTCACACACCGCCCATCACTCACCCCTCACAGCACATCTATGGCACACACCCCTCTGTCACACACCTGCCCATCAATCACCCCTCACAGCACACCTATGGCACACACCCCTCTGTCACACACCTGCCCACACTCACCCTCACAGCACATCTATGGCACACATCCCTCTATCACACACCTGCCCATCACTCACAGCACACCTATGCACACATCCCTCTATCACACACCACCCACATCACCTCACAGCACACCTATGGCACACATCCCTCTGTCACACACCTCCCATCACTCACCCTCACAGCACACCTATGGCACACACCCCTCTGTCACACACCTGCCCATCACTCACCCCTCACAGCACACCTATGGCACACACCCCTCTGTCACACACCTGCCCATCACTCACCCCTCACAGCACACCTTGCACACACCCCTCTGTCACACACCTGCCCATCACTCACCCTCACAGCACACCTATGGCACACACCCCTCTGTCACACACCTGCCTCATCACTCACACCCACAGCACACCTCTGCACACACCCCTCTCTCACACACCTGCACCATCCACTCACCCCTCACAGCACACCTATGGCACACACCCCTCTGTCACACACCTGCCCATCACTCACCCCTCACAGCACACCTATGGCACACACCCCTCTGTCACACACCTGCCCATCACTCACCCCTCACAGCACACCTATGGCACACACCCCTCTGTCACACACCTGCCCATCACTCACCCTCACAGCACACCTGCACACACACCCTCTGTCACACACCTGCCCATCACTCACCCTCACAGCACACCTATGGCACACACCCCTCTGTCACACACCTGCCCATCACTCACCCCTCACAGCACACACCCCTCTGTCACACACCTGCCCATCACTCACCTCTCACAGCACACCTATGGCACACACCCCTCTGTCATACACCTGCCCATCACTCACCCTTCACAGCACACCTATGGCACACACCCCTCTATAACACAGCCCCTATCACTCACCCCTCACAGCACACCTATGGCACACACCCCTCTGTCACACACCTGCCCATCACTCACCCCTCACAGCACACCTGCAGTATTTGTCTTGGAGAATCTTTGATTGTTCTGATGCCCTATGATGCTCATTTGTGGGACAATCATCACATTCCATGCCTGATGTTTACCTGTCGCAGACTGGTGCACCTGATATTCACCTATGGAACAAATGCAGAACTAGTGTGCGAACAGCACAGAATTATAGGTGGTGTTCTGAGCTAGATTCCATGCACTGCCATCACCACAATGAGCCTGTCTACTGTGTGCATCACCCAAGAAACGAAAGTCGACTGAAGAAGGGCCTAAACAAAGGGTTCTGTTCTAAATACAGAACTGAACAGTTCCCATCGCTGTCTGTGAAGGATGTCATACAATCCACACATCAACATCCTCTTTCTTTCACTCCACATCTCCTTCCCACTGCCCCTGACCCCCTCCTTTGAAATCCTCGTTATTTACATACTGACAGAGGACTTGCCCACCTGCCACTGATTTCTTTTTCTGCCCATGTTTCATCTTCATTGTTTGTTTACTATGTTTTGTCCTGTCAAAAAAACTGAGAGAAAAAGACCAACAGGCTTGTTGCTTTAGTGATTGTTGCCTTCCTTTGTGGCTCAAAGGCTTGTACCAGTGATACCCAAGGTCTGACCAGCGTGTTGGGCTTACGTGCAAGTCAGACATGTGCTAAGTCATGTCCAGGAGGCCCTAATCTTACATCGTCTCATCTTGGTCAGTAATTTATGTATCCCTCAGCTGTAGATCGTGCACAGCATGGTCTTGAAACTTAGCAGATGTGGTTTAGTGTTTATGTACTAGTTCATGCCCAGTGACACCTCCTTGATGAAACTGAAACTGGAACTTGGGTGGCTCAGCATTTGAACATTTGTTTTCATATTTTAAAGCTTCCGCCTGAGTCTTTCTACTGTTAAACTACTACTAGTGCAGGAAAGCCCTGAAGGACCGCTTGTTCCAGAGTGCCCAAGTCTGCGCAATGTTCATTTGAAATAACCAATGCCTGTGTGCTTGGTGACAGCTCTTCCTCTTTGTTAACCCGGGTCTATAGGAAGGCTCCATCCCAATGACATCTGCTGGGAAGGACTGGGCTACAGGTGTCTGAAGGACTGGGCTGCAGGTGTCTGAATTATAGGAAAGGACAACCACAGTGACATCTGCTGGGAAGGACTGGGCTACAAGTGTCTGAATTATAGGGAAAGACAACCACAGTGACAACTGCTGGGAAGGACTGGGCTGTAGGTGTCTGAATTATACGAAAGGACAACCACAGTGACATCTGCTGGGAAGTACTGGGCTACAGGTGTCTGAATTATAGGGAAGGACAACCACAGTGACATCTGCTGGGAAGGACTGGGCTACAGGTGTCTGATTTATTGGAAAGGACAACCACAGTGACATCTGCTGGGAAGGACTGGGCTACAGGTGTCTGAATTATACGAAAGGACAACCACAGTGACATCTGCTGGGAAGGACTGGGCTACAGGTGTCTGATTTATAGGGAAGGACAACCACAGTGACATCTGCTGGGAAGGACTGGGCTACAGGTGTCTGAATTATAGGGAAGGACAACCACAGTGACATCTGCTGGGAAGGACTGGGCTGTAGGTGTCTGAATTATAGGGAAGGACAACCACAGTGACATCTGCTGGGAAGGACTGGGCTGTAGGGTGTCTGAATTATTTAACGAAAGGACAACCACAGTGACATCTGCTGGGAAGGACTGGGCTACAGGTGTCTGAATTATACGAAAGGACAACCACAGTGACATCTGCTGGGAAGGACTGGGCTACAGGTGTCTGAATTATAGGGAAGGACAACCACAGTGACATCTGCTGGGAAGGACTGGGCTACAGGTGTCTGAATTATAGGGAAGGACAACCACAGTGACATCTGCTGGGAAGGACTGGGCTACAGGTGTCTGAAGGACTGGGCTACAGGTGTCTGAAGGACTGGGCTACAGGTGTCTGAATTATAGGGAAGGACAACCACAGTGACATCTGCTGGGAAGGACTGGGCTACAGGTGTCTGATTTATGGGGAAGGACAACCACAGGGACATCTGCTGGGAAGGACTGGGCTACAGGTGTCTGAAGAACTGGGCTACAGGTGTCTGAAGGACTGGGCTACAGGTGTCTGATTTATGGGGAGGGACAATCACAGTGACATCCGCTGGGAAGGACTGGGCTACAGGTGTCTGAAGGACTGGGCTACAGGTGTCTGACTTACAGGGAGGGGCCAACAAAGTGACTCTTGCTGGGAAGGGCTTCGGTTATCTTGATTTGTAGGAAGCAACCAACAATGTGGAACATGCTAAGAAGGCACTGGGCTAAAGGTCTCTGTCTTCGTCTGGCCCCAAGTTACCTTCCATCTGGTGTTTGGATATAATTATCTAACTAAGGCATCTACACACAAGGAAAACTCTCTCTTCTCTTCTTTCCTAACTCTATGAGGAGTCCTTGGGGTGTTACACTGAAGAACTATACACTGGTTCCTCCAGCTCCAAGGGTTGCATGTCAAAGCCTGGGTCTCTGCTGATGGTTTCGCTATCCATTCTAAAATATTGTCTGTCCATCATTTTTATTTTTTTGTCCTCCCACCAGCTCCCTTCCTTCACAGTTCCAAGGAGGGTTGTTTTAGCAAGGTCACTGGACATTGGTACAATTATCATTTCTTTGCTGATACCAGCACATCTTCATAGGGTCAAGCCTGCTGCTTGATAAATGATGGCACATAGTTATTGCTGATATGATCAATTTGTCCGATACTAAGCATCTTGCCACAACGCAATTAGAGTGTACACAAAGCAAACTGATACAACTGACTGCAAACTGACCCCCTCCCCCCCCCCCCCTTCCTCCACCCACCCCTTCCACCTCCACCCTTACACCCTTTCCCTTTCCTTTTCTCCACTCGTTCTCTTACCTCATCGCGTATTTCACGCAGGATGGAATGGAAGATTTCGTGGGCCACTGCCGAGGGCTTCATCTTGAGGATGTCAATCTGCTCCATGGGAGCTTGACCCACCAGCTCCTGAAGATACACAGACAACAACCTGTCTTCAGTCATGGGCAACATGGCAGAGGTGTGACATGAGCAGGACAGCCCCTGACACTGTCCATCCAGAGCTTCTGTGGACTGGACAGCGGTCAGTGCTTCCTGTAGATGGTCATGGACAGGGAGTCATGGCCAGATACACAGGCCTGCCACAGGCAAGCTCATAAATCAACAAAGACACTGGTTTGCTCAACAATGTGGTATGACAATCTGATCGAGACTGTGGTTCCTATGTGGTCTGTTTCATAAGAAGGAACCAGTACATGATAATGAACTGTGCAGTTTGTTCCAAAGGGAGAGACCAGTAGATAACAAAGATTGTGTAGTGGTTTGTACAAAGGATACTCTACAAGAGTGAAGTACATGATAATGAACTGTGCAGTTTGTTCCAAAGGGAGAGACCAGTAGATAACAAAGATTGTGTAGTGGTTTGTACAAAGGATACTCTACAAGAGTGAAGTACATGATAATGAACTGTGCAGTTTGTTCCAAAGGGAGAGACCAGTAGATAACAAAGATTGTGTAGTGGTTTTGTACAAAGGATACTCTACAAGAGTGAAGTACATGATAATGAACTGTGCAGTTTGTTCCAAAGGGAGAGACCAGTAGATAACAAAGATTGTGTAGTGGTTTGTACAAAGGATACTCTACAAGAGTGAAGTACATGATAATGAACTGTGCAGTTTGTTCCAAAGGGAGAGACCAGTAGATAACAAAGATTGTGTAGTGGTTTGTACACTCTACAAGAGTGAAGTACATGATAATAAACTGTGCAGTTTGTTCCAAAGGGAGAGACCAGTAGATAAAGACTGTAGTGGTTTGTACAAAGGATACTCTACAAGACTGAAGTGTAATTAGCAGCTTGTTCCAGGAGAAGGGGTCAACAAAGGACAAAGATGATGTAGTGGTTTGTTCGAAAATAAAGGACCACAAAACAACAAAACATCACAAAATGACGAAGACTGTTTCTTCCAGTAGACTTAGACTGCACTATTCTTCCAGAAGACCTAAACCATGTAGTGGTTTGCCCCCGAGGAAGGGCCACTAGACGATAAAAATTGTGTAGAACTTTGTTCCAGAATGTGCTACTAAATGACAAAGCTCGTGTTTTGATGTGAGGCAGATGATAGAGCAGCATCTTCCAGGAAGTTGGAGCACAGAGACAGAAAGAACAGGTACTGTGAATTGGTCCCTACATTGGAACAGCTAATATCACGTGCTGCACTGAAACTCCAGAATATTTCCATCTGTACCTACAGTTACTCCTCCTGGCAACAGATCCAGGATTGGTTTGAACTTTGGGGATATCTGCCCTCTACTGAACACCCTTCTGTTTGAGAATGGTATGAGTCAAGCCACAACAATGATGATGAACATGTTGACAGATGACCATGATGTCATTAACAACAACAATTACTTTAATTTCCATGGCAGTCACAGCACCTGTGGTTCTGCGTGTCCCCCAGGGATGTCCCACATTGCTGGGGCCTCCGCACAGTGCAGACTGCGTTTGAGGAAGATGACGTGGTCGTCGGATGTCACCACAAAGGCCCCCACTCCCATTGGATCGGACAAATAGGCCTGGGAATTGGACAATTCCTGTAGTCCCCTCGCCTGCAGATCGTGTACCCACGGTGCCCAGTTTGTCCCCAAATATTCCCGGTAGTCAGTTAAGCCTAGGTTCAAGACGATGGTGCCCGCACCCTCAGATGACACAGAATGCACACGGAACTTGGTGCCATTGAACAGTCGAGGGTTCTCTTGGAGACGATTGGCCCATATCTTGTCAACTGATGCCTCATCTTCAGGCAAGGATTTTCTGTTGCAGTCATGAGACATGCGCACTGTGGTTTTGTGTTCAGGGATCAGCATGCCCACCTCAGTGACAAACATGATGACCACATCAGGATCCATGCTGCAAAAGATAATACCTCAGTGACAAACATGATGACCACATCAGGATCCATACTGCAACAGATAATACCTCAGTGATAAACATGATGACCACATCAGGATCCATGCTGCAACAGATAATACCTCAGTGACAAACATGATGACCACATCAGGATCCATGCTGCAACAGATAATACCTCAGTGACAAACATGACCACATCAGGATCCATGCTGCAACAAATAATACCTCAGTGACAAACATGATGACCACATCAGGATCCATGCTGCAACAAATAATACCTCAGTGACAAACATGATGACCACATCAGGATCCATGCTGCAACAGATAATACCTCGGTGACAAACATGACCACCACATCAGGATCCATGCTGCAACAAATAATACCTCGGTGACAAACACTATGACCACATCAGGATCCATGCTGCAACAAATAATACCTCAGTGACAAACATGATGACCACATCAGGATCCATGCTGCAACAAATAATACCTCAGTGACAAACATGATGACCACATCAGGATCCATGCTGCAACAGATAACACCTCAGTGACAAACATGATGACCACATCAGGATCCATGCTGCAACAAATAATACCTCAGTGATAAACATGATGACCACATCAGGATCCATGCTGCAACAAATAATACGTCAGTGACAAACATGATGACCACATCAGGATCCATGCTGCAACAAATAATACCTCAGTGACAAACATGATGACCACATCAGGATCCATGCTGCAACAGTAGAAAGAAACTCGTGGAGAGCGTGGCAGCAGAGAGTCCTCAGAAGAGAAGCCCCCTTCAAGCAAGTGTTTCGGCCCTTATCTCCTGACACTCTAGGGGGTTGGGCCACACCCGGTTCATGACACCGGATGTCCCTCTGCTGCCCCTTTTTTTTTTTTTTTTTCCCCCCATCTTGGGACGAGCCATGGCTGGGATTCGAACTCATGACCCTCTGGACATGCTCATTTTCCACTTAATGACTCGCACTTTAACCACTGAGCCACAGGGACACCTGATATTTGTAGGGAAATTAAGCCTTATGAAGTTCACTTTTGTTCCTCCTTGACCAGATCCAGCTTGAACACCTCTCTGCCGCTTCTGCCATTGCTTTCAGGGCTCTGGTTTTTTCCTTCCCTGCAACTGAGAGCTGTTTCATGAGGCTGTATGCAGACGTTCCTACAAACCCCCTAGCTCCAATTTCTGCAGTGAGGACTTTGACCTGATAGCCTTCTCTCCTCAGGCTGTTTGCCAGATCAGCATACTTTTCAGTCTTGTAGATTTGAGCTGCCTCCATTCTGTTCTCATATGGCACCGTGAGCTCGATCATGATCAGCTGCTTGGTTGACTTAGAGTGGACTACTATGTCTGGTCTCATGCCACTCTTGCTGATGATCTCTGGGTGACTCTTCCATTCTGGGAGGTCTGCAGTGCACTCCCAGTCATCTGCCCCGTCCAGCAGACTCTGCCTGCATGTTTCGAGTGGCACTGTTGTTCTTGGCCATGATTTGCTGCCTCCTGCCGTGAAGAATGTTGCGGGTGCTTTTGGAGTCCTGATTTTCCCTTTTGTGGTGTTGGTACTAGCCCAGACTACTTGTACAATCTCTTTGAGCACTTGGTTGTGCCTCCATGTGTACCTTCCTTGAGCCAGGGCTACTTTACATGAGCTTAGGACATGCTCCACTGTTTGTTTTTCATGGCAGAGGGGGCATGCAGGATCGTCTGTTTTCCCCCACTTCACCAGGTTTGCATTTGAGGGCAGAAGGTCATAAGCAGATCTGAGAATGAAGCTGATCCTGAGAGGGGCCATGTGCCAAATGTCATTCCAAGTGAGACTTCTTTGGAGTGCATTCTCCCACGTTGTCCATTGCCCTTGCTGGCTCTGCTGGACTGCTTTTTGGAGTCTTTTTTGGTCTTCTTCTTTTCTCATCTCCTGAATCATCATGTCTCTTTTGGCTTTTCCTTTGGCCTTTGACCACCATTCAGTTTTGGTCACCCCCAGTCCTTGTCTGTTGGTCTGTGTGTGTCCTGTTATTTCTCTGATCTTGAGACTTTCTTTTGCAGAATCCATCGCCTCTTGAACTTTCCATTTTCTGCCTGTCTTCAGCTGGGGCTTGATTGCTTCTACCACCTTGTCTCCTGAGTCCTCCAGCATGCTTTGAAGTCTGATCTTCCCTGCTTTGTATTCCTCCAGGATGGATTTCAGTGGTAGTTTCAGCTTTGCTTGGCGACAGTACAGCGCTATGTCAGTCAGACAGGGTGGGACACCAAGCCATTTCCTTGTGAACTTGTTGATTTTGGCTTCCATTGCCTCCACTATGCTGGTGCAGATGTCGTATATCATCAGAGGCCATAGGAGCTTTGGTATCAGCATGAACTGCAGACACCAGACCTTGTATTTGCCAGGGAGCCCACACTGGTCAATGGTCTCCAAGCCTTCCTCCGCCATCTGCTTGGTTTCTTTTGCTCTTTGTGTGTCTTTCAGCGTATCATCATACCATCTTCCAAGGCTCTTGACTGGTTCTTCTGTGACTGTTGGAATGGCCTGGTTGGCAACACTGAAGACCACAGATCCGGCCACTTTTCCTTTCCTCAGTGAGAGACTCCATGATTTCTTTGGCTTGAACTTCATTCTGGATGAGGCAACTATGTCGTCCAGCCTCTCCAGCACATGATGTGTCTCGTCTTCTCTGGATGAAATCACTGTAGTGTCATCCATGAAGGCCTTGAGAGGAGGCATCTTGTATCCATCGCCAAGGTCTGTTTGTCTCGCGTTGTTTGTTGCTGCTTTCAAGATGAGTTCCATTGCCAGCACGAACAGTATTGGGGAAATTGCACAGCCCATTGCAATACCCACTTCCAAGTTGATCCAGTCTGTTGTGTACTCCTTGGTAGAGAACCGCATTGAGAAGCCATTGAAGTACTTCTTGAGCATGTTGCGGATGTTCTTTGGCACATGGTACATCTCAAGAGCCAACTGTATCATCTCATGGGGCACAGATCCATATGCGTTTGCCAGATCAAGCCACACTACGTCCAGGTCTCTCTTTTCTGTTTTTGCTTTTTGGATTGCGTCCCAGATCATTGTGGTGTGTTCTACACAGCCAGCCACGCCTGGGATGCCACCTTTCTGGACTGACACATCCAAGTACTTGTTTTCCATCAGGTACTTGGTCAGCCTTGCTGCCATGACAGAGAAGAAGATTTTCCCTTCGACGTTCAGTAGTGATATTGGCCTGAACTGGCTGATGTCACTTGAGTTTTGCTCTTTGGGGATGTACACACCATCTGCCGTCATCCACTGGCCGCTGATCTTCTGGTTTCTCCAAGCCGATCGCAGCAGCCTGTGGAGCCACTCCAGCACCTTGGGACATTTCTTGTAAAGCTGGTAAGGTATTCCGTTTGGCCCTGGTGATGATTTGGCTCTGGCTTTGTCGACCACCTTCTTGATTTCCGCCAACGTTGGAGGCTTGCCATTGAACTGTTCCTCAGGGTTGGTTGGCCACACCAGACCTTGAATGTCGAGTGGTGCTTTGCTCTGTGGGTCAGAGTATGTTTTCCTCAGATGCTGCTCAAGAACTCCTTTGTCCACACTTAGGGTCCCAGATTTTGGCTGCTCAAACAGTGTTCTGGCAAACTGGAAGGGGTCTCTGAAGAAGCGCTCTTGTGTCTTCTTCTTTTTGCTCTTCCTCTTCCTCGCAGATTCCGCTTTGCTGAGGGTGCTGTGTTTTTCTTTCAGGTCTTTCCACAGTTTTTCCAAGTCTTGTTTTTCAGCTGGCAATGCGGTCTTCATTTGCATCTTGAGGTTTTTCTTTTGGACCCTGATCTTGTCCATCTTTTCTTGGCGTCTGGATTTCTTTGGAGGTGTTTTCTCTTTGGGTAGTTTTGCTCCATAGGCGTCTCTACATGTGGCATACACAATGTCCCCATATGTGGCTAGTTTGTGTTCCAGGGTGCTTTTCCCTATCAGTGCATCGAGTCTTTGGACGATTTTTGCATCCAGTTTCTCCCAATCTTCAGTTTCGTTTGCTCGTGGCAGGTTGAGTTTCAGGCGCCTGGCATCGAGGGCCTGTGCAAATTCCTCATCCGAACCAACAGCGTGGATGTCCTTGGCATTGTGGTTTAAATCCTGGCCTTGGTCTTCCGACGTCTTATCTGCTGATGCAGTGCGCTGCTGCTCATTCAGATGAGTCTTCACACATCCCATCTTTGTTCTGTGGATCTTCATGCCACGGGTGGTAGCGAAACGCTTTCCACAGACACATGGATATTCCATTTGGTCCATGTTCATAGTCCGTTTGGGATTTGCAGTCATGATTGGTTGAGCACCGATGGATTCATCATTCTCTCCCCCTTTCGGTGAATCCTGGGAGCATCTTTTCCTTTTATTCTTAGTAGCCACATGTTTAAGGCAGATAATACCTCAGTGACATATATGTGTATGAGTAGCGTGTGTGTGTGTGTGTGTGTGTGTGTGTGTGTGTGTGTGTGTGTGTGTGTGTGTGTGTGTGTGACTGAGTGTGTGTGTTAGGTCTTCAATTTAACATCTATACACATTATGTGATATTAGACGAACCTAATCTATAAGAATAACATTAACAGCAAAAAATGGATAACTAACTATAAAACATCGAAGAATAACCAGTTCCCATTTTACAAAACAGAAAAAAATAGGACTTTGATGCAATGAAACAGCAATTTTACACATTAGTGATAAATCGGTTACAACTGTATCCAGAGAACAATTAGGTAGAGGTGGTAGATGAGGTTTTAACTGCTTGCAGTGGAAAAGTATGTGGGAATTTGTTGTCATATCACCACAAAGGCATGTTATATTTTTGCAAAACTTTGTCTTAAAAGCGTTTAGTTTGATCTTATATATTAGCGAAATTATGATCTGAGAAAACGGCAAACTATATTGATAAAAAGAATGAAGTGTGTCAAAGTTTAATTGCTGGTTTATGCGTGTATCAAGAGAACATCCCGAATTTTGTTGTTTTTTCCTAAAATGTTTCCAGCATGCATTTTCTAGAAGACTGTATCCCTCATGGATAGACAATGGGATACTGATAACCTCCGACCCGCTGGTATTTTTTGCTCCCCGTTTTGCTGCTCTGTCTACTCTCTCATTAAACTGAAATCCACAATGAGAAGGAACCCAACAGAAACTAATTCTTGTACCCCTAATAATCAAGAAATGTATTAGGTGATGAATATCTATAATCAGATCTTGTCTTACTATAGGGTTTGTTTCACTTAGGGCGAATATAACCAATTTTGAATCGACACAAAAGAGGGCTTGGAATATTGGATTTGAAAAGTCAAGTAGAAAATACAAAGCCATTAGAATGGCAGTTGCTTCTGCTGTAAAAATAGATCTGTTTTTTTCCAAGATAATAAGATTGTTCAATTTTCAATGAAGGAATTGTAAATGCTGCACCTGCTTCTTTGGTATCCAAAAGAGACTCATCTGTATAAATTTTAAGATGAAAGGGATACGAATTTTCAATATACTCTTTTACTTTTTGGCCTATCAGGTTTTCATTGTCTTTTTTTTTTCATCAACGTATGGCTAATATCAAATGATGCTCTTTGAAGTTCCCATGGTGGGCTGGGAGATGCGGGAAGTTTAGGTCGATTTATATTGTTGAAGTTAACTTTTGACTCACTGAATAAATCTGAAGTGAAAGTTCCAATAGTTGTGAGTGAAGACATTGATTTTGCCCTTTTTGGGAAGCCAATGTCAGATCTCAAACTGACTTCATTCTCAACATTGCTGTCACATGTTGAAATTCCTAAGACATATTTTGCGAAAGCTAGCCGTCAATGTTCATCTAATGGTAATACTCCTATTTCGCTATATGTTCCCAAAGATGATGCATGATACGGCACATCAAGAGCCAGTTTGAAAGCTTTGCAATCCAAACGTTGCATCTTATTAAGTGAACTTTTCGGAGCACTGAAAAAAACTTCCTGCCCATAAGAGAGTCTAGAATGTATCAGCAATAATGCCAGCTGTTTCAGTACATTAGCATCTTGGCCCCAGTTTTGTTTCTGTATAACTTTTTAAAAGTTAAAGCTTTTTCGAGCCTTTGTTAATAAATATTGTATAACCAGCCGCCGTGGCGAAGTGGTTAGCGTCGCGGACTCCTGGCTGGGAGGTTGTGGGTTCGAATCCCATCAGAAGTCATGTGGGTTTTTCTGCCCCGACCGGCTCCTACCCAGAGTTGAGTTGCTGCAGACTCAGTTGGGAAGACTGGGACCACACAGTCAAGTTTCATCCACTTAAAGGATGCGTTTCTGAGAGTGTTGCTCAAATTTCCTGACCAACACTGCAGGTGCCTGTATCTCTCGGGCCTGGTTGACGCCAGGATATATTATGAAAGGAAGCGTAGAGTACAGCCCTGTCATGTAGTCTCAGACCGAAATGGAAATCCATAGCATCATCTTAATCATCCTCATTGTCATCGATCAGCATAAAAAAAATGTCTCAAATTCTGTGGCCCTTCATGCCCTGCTCTCATGGTGACCTCAATTTCGATGTCCTCTCCACGTCTATGGCCTTGGTTTGGTTCCGTCACGGTCACCGGTGTCGGTGAGTCCATGGGGGCTGTCGTTGGACGGACGTGGTGGCGCCCTCCGGGGGGAGAGCTCACTCACGCCGGCTCTGCGACTAAGCAATTATTGTCGTCAGTAGGGGGCTTAGTAGGTGGTGTCCTGCATATGTTAGATCAGAACAGGCGCCACTGAACACCACCGAAGTGACTCGGCAGCAGTGCAGTGTCTCCTCCGGTGGGTTACCTCTCGACGACTTGACATTGACTGTTCCCTGTGGATTGCCGGTACCGGGGCTGCGGCGGGGCCGACCGGGCTGTGGCTGTGGACGGGGTGTCGGAATGAGCGGCGTGGGTGCACTGCCTCTGAGGTGGCACAGAGGTTGGGACAGCAAAAAAAAAATTTGTTTTAAATATATATATATTGTATATGATAATTCCACAACAATTTTGAAGTAATGTATACTGCGAGAAATTTCACCATTTGTCTGTACTCTATAGTCTCGCCATTTATTTGAAAAATAGGCAATTCTGGTGGATCTGGCCCACTATTAAAAAGTAGATTGTTTTTTCCGGTGATAGCATTAATCCATTCTCCTTCATGTAGTCACTTAGTTTATCGAGTTCCAGTTGATATAATTTTTTAAAATAGTTAAGCTCTCTTTAGGTGTTTTCCTTTTCATAGTAACTTTCATCCACATAACTATGTCATCTGCATATTGTATAGTACAACATTATTCGATACAGACTGTGGCAAATCATAAAGCAAAATATTAAATAAATAAGGGGCAATAACTGACCCCTGTGGGATTCCCATTTTAGGAAATCGTAGGGTGGAATACTTGTTGCCAACATTTGTCTGCATGCTTCTTTCAGATAAAAAGTTCTTAATATAACCATATATACTTCCAGACAGACCAACACTTTTTAGTTTGTATAGTAATCTATCATGCCACATGTGATCGTAGGCTTTCTTTATATCAAAGAATGTGGCCAGTATATTTTTCCTTCGAGCAAACTGATGTTTAATCTACGTAGTCAGTTTAACTAAATGGTCAACTGTACTTCTCCCCTTCCTATAACCAGCTTGGTAAGTGGGAATAACTTTTCTTTTATCACAGTAATGAATTATTCTGTTTAGAACTAACTTTTCTAGCAGCTTCCCTGTGTGTGATGTTAGAGCAATAGGTCTATAATTGTTCATATCTTTTTTTGGCTTTCCTTTTTTAAATACTGGAACTACGATTGACTGCTTCCATATTTGGGGAATACAGCCCTCATCCCAGCATTTCTGTAATAATTCATGCAGATAGTATTATCCAGTTATCCGGCAGATGTTTTAACAGAATGATGGATATTGCATCTGCTCCAACAGCTGTTTTCTTAGCGCTTGAAGAAAATAGAGTATCTTTTAGTTCTCTTAAAGTAATTGGAGCATTGATATAATTTGCGTTATCTGCTATAGGATCTTTGTACATATCTTTTTGGGCCTCATTTACCCTAAACATTCTGATTTCATGTGGAAGTTTACTAGGAAGCATTGTATCTGAAAAAGAGTCAGCGAACAACTCAGCCTTTTGTAAGTTTTGTGTGTGTGTGTGTGTGTGTGTGTGTGTGTGTGTGCACTGTGTGTGTGTGTGTGTGTGTGTGTGTGTGTGTGTGTGTGTGTGTGTGTGTGTACATCTCATTGTGTCCATATGAAAGAGAGAGAGAGAGAAGAGAGAGAGAGAGAGAGAGAGAGAGAGAGAGAGAGAGAGAGATTCAGATGATTTAGATTCAGATGATTTATTCATTTAGGCCTTAGCCCATAATGAAGGGGTGTGTGAACATGTAAAGGACAGTAATCATAAGCAATTATATAATATGGATCAAAAGGAAATCGTTTTCACATATTCAAGAAGAAACAATTTCTCTTAGTTTAAAGGCTTTGTTCAGAAACAACGAAAAAGGTTTGACAATTTCAGCGGAAGTGGATGATAAAAGCAAATTTAGCTTAAACAAAGATGGCTGTCTATAATATTTGGCTTAATAAACTTTTCTCTGATGCTCCTAAGAGCTGGACAGCACAGAACAAAATGTATTTCTGTTTCCTGTGATTCTCTACACAGAGGACAAATCAAATCACGAGTACTACACGTTCGATATCTAAAATAATGGCAAGCTAATGCGGATATTCCTAATCTGAATTTTGCTGTCACATGCTTTAAATGCCTATCCAAATCTATGTCCAAGTAAGTCTTCAAGTCATGAGAACATGAGAAATTCCTATAACAATCAAACCTGTCACTATTATGAATATGATCAGACCATCTTTGCCATCTGCAATCAACCAATCGCTGGCGAAAAAAATGTAAAAAGACTTTTATATTTTCAACTCCCTGGTTCAACCAGACGAATCCAAATCCGTATTCAAACAAACAGAGACGCACTTTGGTTACCCAATTATTTTTCCCTTTGTATCTAGGTGACACAACATATTGTATGCTTTACGAGGTAATCTAGAATCTTCCATGTAAAGCAATTTCAGCCAATAACGAATACATTTAACGGCAGAAGCAATATAAATAGGGAATCGACCAGTTTCGCCATAAATGAGATCATTTGGAGTACGTCTGTCAACACCCAGGAACTTCTTCAAAGCAAAAACATGAACCGATTCACAATAAATTGCCGCTTTTTCCAATCCCCATAACTCAGAACCATATTGCACAATCGGCTGAACCTGGGTGTCAGAGTTTGATAAATAACGTGAAAGAAGAATTATTTAGAGTATATAACTTTCTCACAATACAAATCAAAACATTTTTGGCCTTACTAGACAAATCCTTGCATGCACCTACGAAACTCAAACGTGTTGAGAATATCATACCCAAATACCTATAGGCATTGACAACTGGCATAAGACTGTCTTTATACAACCACTGTTCACGAGCACTTAGATATCCTCCTTTACGGAATACTATGATATTGCTTTTTTCCATATTAACTTTTAACTGCAGATATCCAGCTGCACGTTGTAAACTATTCAGTTGGGTTTGTAGACCTATAACAGTTTCTGATATCAAAATAACATCATCAGCCAACAACAGAATAAACAATTCAAAAGCATCAATCGAAAGCAAAGCACCATGTCTACCATTATTAATCACTTCAATAGCTAACTCGTTGATAAACAAAGAAAACAAAATAGGGCTGCATGCATCTCCTTGTTTGACTCCTCTCGAACAATTGATATAGTCAGTAATTTTCGCTCCACAACGAACCCTTGTTCTTACTTTATCATACATACTTCTAACACATTTATAGAGTTTACCTTTAATACCATTTTTAAGTAAAACAGGCCAGAGAAGATTTCTATTAATGGAGTCAAAAGCTTTTTCAAAGTCTATGAAAGCTACGTATAATTTCCTATTATAAGAAAATTGCTTTTGCACTAGTGCGAGCAAAGTAAACATATGGTCAATAGTGGAATAACCTTTTTTAAATCCTGCTTGATGATCACCTGTGATGTTATTTTCTTCTATCCATTCCTGCAGTCTATGGTTAATAATGATTCCAAACAGTTTACTACTAATGTCACTGAGGGAAATCCCTCGGTAATTACTGGGCTTATTTACATCACCCTTCTTGTAGAACGGCAGAATAACTGATTCAGTCCAGTTTTCCGGAAACATACCACTATCAAATAATTTATTAAACAATTTCAGAAAGAAGTTTACCACCTGGTCAGACGAATATTTATATAACTCACCAATGATACCGTCAGGACCGGCTGCCTTACGATTTTTCAGTTTTCTTAATGCTAACAATACTTCTTCTTGAGTGATTGGCCGGTTCATATAGCCATCATCGTTCACATCGATCACTTCTTCGATTGGTGTGTTATCGACATTTACATCTAATAACGTTTGGAAATATTGAAACCATACATCAATAGTAATATTGTTTCTGGGCTGTTTTCTTTTGAATGAAACTCTGTGAATGGTATCCCAAAACTCCTTTTGACATTTTATAGATGATACAAGTTTATTCAGTAAAGACTTGTTGAACTCTTTCTCTTTCCTCTGTAACAGATTCTTGTACTCTCGCCTAGCAATTGAATAAGCGTTCCTGTCTTCTATTTTCAATGAGCGACGACTAATTCGTAATAATCTCCTAGCAGTTCTTTTGCTAGCAACACACTCATTATCATACCAATCGCTGAATGTTTTACTGCTATCCCAAACAATGCACCTCTTCACACAGTCAGCACTTTCTTTTATGCAAGCATTAAACAAATCTAGCGCGCGATTTATGTCCACATCTAACAAGTATATTGCCGCTTCTAGTTTTGTTTGGGTTTCAGTACTACATAACATCTCTTGAAACAAACCAGCGTTCACATCGTTCCATATAAATTTTCTATGACACGTTTCTGTTCTTGATTATTGTCATGCACAATACCTTCTTTAGGAAAAATAACATGTAGTGACACAGGCAAATGATCAGAGTCAATGCGTTCCAAGACATTCAATGTACATGAATCATACAAACGAGCAAAAAGATCACAAGAAAATATGAAATAATCGTCAACACTGCATCCTGAGTCATAAAAGTATGTATAGCGACCGTCAAGGTCACCCTTACATGCCCCATTAAGGATACACAAATCAAATGCAGTACAAACATTCAATAACATCTTCCCATAGTTATTCAAAGTGCTGTCTTGAGATTGTCGTTTAAAACTAAGAGGATGGCTGTCGAATTGCTGATCGAGATTATTGTTCACAGATACACCTTGTGAAATGTTTGACGTTCTGCTATTTAAATCACCATTTAAAATAACATGCACATCTCTAGAAAACAACAGATCAAAGATACATTCTTCTAGCAGATCAATGCCACTGTTGATGTCAAAATGGACATAAAACGGAGAACCTTCAGGGGGTATGTAAGTACAAACAAACAGAACATCCCTATCTAGACCAGACAGTTTTTTATCAATCAAAAAGACACAGAAGTTTGTGTGATTAACGTCAATAAATTTAACAAAGGGAAAATACTCATTTTTTATCAAGCAAATTATTCCACCCGATCTCCTCCCTTGTTTTGAAAATTTAATCGCAGATTTACAGAATATTTCATAACCAACAAAAGCATCAGCATGGCACTCTTCCATAAATGTTTCAGTTAAACACACAAAATCAAACTTATAAATAAAGGACAGAAAATCATAATCATTAAGTTTAGAAAACAAACCATTTACATTCCAGGATAGAAAAGAAAAAGGTTTATTTACATCTGTACAATCCGTGCTCGATACTTCATCGCACGTGCTTTCAACACATTGAGCGAACTCACTGCCGTGACCCACAAAACCCCGCCTACCACTGACACTGCCACCAGTGACAGGCGTTTCAACCGGTGCATCTTTTTTGTGCCTTCCCTTTCTTGTTACACCAGTGTACGGAAATTTTTTCTCAAGTGGCCGGCCACCCCCCTATCTGGACTCTTTTAGGTTGCAGTGGTCATCCAGGAAATACTTTTTTCCGTCAATAATCAGATGATCAAAGATCATCGTTGCTCGTTTCCCTTGAGACCTTGCTTTTTTCAGATGAGGTGAAAGGCCACGTCTTATGGTTCGCACACGAAAAGAAAAATCCTCTCCCACAAAAATTTCGCTACCTTTCAATTTCCGCTTTTTTTTCAGAATGCGTACTTTGTCCTTATAAAAGGAACATCGGGCAATTACAGGAGAGTCCGGTTTGGGATTAAGCCTGTGAACTCGATCAAATTCGACGTCCCGAGTCAACTCAAGTTGATCAGTCAAAAGGTCATGGATTTTGCCTTCGCACTCTTCCACAGATTCATTCTGTCCTTTAGAGATACCGTAGAAGATTAAATTGTTACGTTTTGATCTTCCTTCTAAGTCATCAGTTTTCAGTTCCAATTGTTCAATTTTTGACATGAGGTCAGAATTCTGTTTTGCAAGATTTTAATTTTGTTTCCTTAAAGTCTCCACCTCGTCCCTCAGGTCTTTCACACCACTTTGTAACGCTGCGAACTGGTCGCTTAGGCATTTGACACTTCTCCCCAGGTCCGTAAATTTATCGCCCATTTCTCTCTAAATGCACAGTTCGTTGATGTCAACATACCCATAATGTCCGCATACCCATAATGTCCGCATTGGTGGGTTGTTGAGGAGGGGTGGGTGTCGTCCGTTCGCTGTCCGTCGGTGAAACAGTAGTCTTGTCCACACTGCCCCTGCGTCCTGAGCTGCCAAGCCTGGCCTGCTTCAAACTGTCTGTCCTGGGTCCTGGGTTCTGCTCCACGTCTCCACAGCGTAGCAGTAGTCCGCCCCAGAAAATCAACGTGAGGAGCAGGCCTAGCGCTACACCGTCTAGCCTCGAACGCGGTGTCAGCATGGCGATCCGCAAGGCCGTCTTCTTTCTTGCTCGCTTCGACATAAAAGCGATGTAGATGTGGACGAACGTACCACAACTCGCTCTGAAAGCAAGTGCTGCTGAAGGCATGGTATCTTACGGGGGTACTGGTATAAGTTGAGAAAGGTACTGTGTAGATATCCGTCAAAAAAGAAGGAAACTACAGAGCGATGCAATGCGTGACTGCTCAACTGAAACGCAGTTCACGACCCCCCCAAGAGAGAGGTGAGAGAGAGAGAGAGAGAGATGTGTGTGTGTGTGGTGTGTGTGTGTGTGTGTGTGTGAGACTGTGTGTGTGTGAGAGTGTGCCAGCATGCATGTGTGTGTGCATGTGCTTGTGTATGCGTGAGTGCTTATTAAACATGAAGAACAGCAACAAAAAAGATTTTTTTTTATTCTTATAAAAGTTAAATTTAAAAAAAACTCGGTAGCACAATGAAACTGCAATAACCTGCCAGTTTTCATTTCAACAAATAAAAGAAAAACATTAACTCCTCATAATTTGTAACTGTCAATTATCACATACCAATACTTTTACAAACTGAACTCAACAAAACTTCACGGATGTCAGCCGAGTGACATCAGCCAAATGAGAATGAGAGTGCATGTCCTAAAATGAAACTTCTAATTGTGACAGTGCCACATTCCAGTCCGTTCACATCACTGTGAATAACAATAATAACCAAATACTTAAAGGCATAACTGTAAACCACTACACATTCACCTTATATACAAGCAGTGCAATAAATCTTCCACCCACCCCCACCCCCTACAAGTTCCAAGCTTGCCCATGCACCAGCACATATATCAACAGAAACAACAGGATAAGAAACACACAGACAGTAACACTGATTCTAGACTGGCCAAGTCTTGCATGATCTTGATCATTATGGCACGGAACCTACAGATTAACCATGTCACCTGGGTGAACCTACAGATTAACCATGTCACCTGGGTGTGGTTGATCTCACAGGACATCTTCAGTGAAGCAGACTGAAACTGTCAACAACAAACAAGGGATATCCCTTTGGGTCCCATGGTGAGACAATAAAATGTGCATAAATCCACAAAACAGCATCACTCTCAGTTTCAGGAGGCATCACTCACTATGTGCTGACATGTCCAAACATGGCACCACACCTGCAAAGCCATGGGTCCGTAAGCCATGGAATCAGGGTGTGCAGTGTTAAAGGTAACCACATGTATGCAAAAAAAGCAAATAAATAACCTTTTAGACAAGATTGTGGCCACAGTGTGTAGTGCTAAAACTAACTGCATGTCTACTCAAACTAATGGATCGTTACCTTTCTGAATAAGATTAATCGGACAATCCTGGAGTTTTTTGGATCCCTATTCAAACTCCATAAACTCTTCTTTCTATGACTAAGACTGAATCGACTGAAATATGCAAATCAGAACTTCTATGTTAAACTGACATCTGAAGAAGATCTTTTTCAATTTATACATTAAATTCATTTTGATTTTTAACACAGAAAAACACCTGTTTGTAGGCAAGTGCCAAGATGCACAGTCATAATCAACAGTTGTAAGATAACTTGAATCTTTGCTCACTGAGGACTGCATGTCTGGTCCTGTCTTGTGCAAATATGCTTGTTTAAGAAAGACCACATATGCAGTCTGAGGTGTCTCCATCTTTTTTTCCCATCATTTTTTCCACCACGTGATGAAACCGCCTGTATGAAATTGTTACAGGCAGCTCCTGCATTCTAATTAAAATGCAGGTGTACCATTACTTTGGCTTTGCAAGACATCAGCTTGCTAGCAGAGGGCTTGCTTCACACCTGCCCATCACTTCTGGCATGGCTACAAGGGGAGCAATCTACCAGTGGCAATCTGAGTAGAGCCCTTAACTGCTGCAAAGGTACCATGTATACTACAATGACTTAATCTCAAAGCTCCATTCTATTTCTGATATAAGGAGGCAATGCCAGTGCACAAAGCCAATCATGTGAACAATTTTGGTCATATTGTTTACACTACACAATTTTCACATGATTTGCAGAATAAGGACTTTTTTCATACACATGTACAGTACCACTAAATAATTTGGTAAATTATTTCTTAATACTGTTTTTGATTCATCAGTCATCTATCAGCATAACTTGAAAATTTTAAGAATCTCTGTTTTCATTTTTTAACAAATTTTAAAAGCTTATATTACAAAACAGTCAGTTTCTTGGGGAGTTAAGAAGAGCAATCTGCCTGTAAGAAATTAGTTAAACTTTTAACAAAAACTTAAAACCATACAGCCAGTGTTGATATGGATAATAATACATAAAAAAGTGATGTTAAAAACACAGTCAGTGTTACTATGGAGATGTAAATAGTTTTAAAAGTTCTATTAAAAACACAAAGTCAGAATTACATGAAGAGGTAAACAGTAATAACAAAAAGTAATTATGTGGAAAGACTGGTTGGCAATTTTTGGATATCTGACTCAGAGCAATTATGTGTTCAGTGTAGAACAGCGTCCCATCACTTGACCCTGATCAAAAGATTTGCATCTTTTCAAAGGAAAGCTTATAGACTTAGATCCGGCCAAAAGTAGTTTAGTTTTTGTTATGAAAATGTTGAATAACAAACTGCATCCCAAGAATTGGCAACAGGCCTAGAACTGGCTAACATGAAGCCAGAGTCTACCATACTATTCTGCGGCAATCGAAGGATACGGGCATCCCATTCGGCAACTGCGATTTGCCCCGTGGTAACTATTAAAACTACGCCCGAGTAGGACAGCAAGTGATTGCCTAAACAAAACACAGTTGAAAACAGCCCTATTACTCTTCAGTTCTTCCAGTTTTCCAGATTTATTACCTTGCCCTGCGCTCAGCGGTCTCCATTCTGACCATTACCCAGGATTATTACGCAATATCGTATCCGTGTCATCATCACCGTCGGCTTACGGGGCCTACTCTTTCCAAGGATGGTGATAGGATTCTTGTATGCGTAAAATGTTATGCGTGCATTCACACACGGAACGTCGGATTATAGTCTGAGGAGAAGGACTTCTAGGAAATGGAATCGAACTAATGCCAATTCCGAAGGAAAAGTCCCGCTGTACCGCTCCTGCGAAGACTCAAACAAGCAACCCCAGGATTACTAGAATTGCGAGTCCGACGTTCTACCGACTGAGCTGCTGGAGCCCAAACACAAACAGACACCCTGTACCTGCAGAATGATAAGCTGAATAAATCAGTGATGGAATGAGACTCCAAATCCAGTAAGTGGATAGACTGACTGCCAGCGTGGAAAACGTGGCAGACGACGGAAGTAAACACAAGCTGCGGATGTCTTCCACAGCGCATGTCCACCAGCCTAGCAACGCCAACCGCATCATTTTGGAAGTGGCCGCATCCCTCAACTGCACGTGTTCTCTCGCTTTACTGAAAGTATGGATTCGATTGGCCTTCACTTAAATATCGATTACTTAGGCAACAGCGGCATTATTTTGAGTCCAGAGCAGAAGGCAGCTCTGCAGACATCGTTAGTGATTCTGCAGCAGGAAAACAAGTTCAAGAAGGTGTATTTTGGGGGCAAGATCAACGGTATCAAAAGCGACTACTTCTTCGCTTTTGGGGTGTACCACAATGAATTTGGTGGAAGGAGGACATTCTACAGGTTATTGTACTACACATGTAACGTTTTTCTTTGCTTCCTTGTTGCATGCTCAAGAAAAATTTGCTTCAGACAGCAACTTTCTACGAAATATTTGCAAACGATGCAAGATCACAACAGGATTTAGATTCACACCTCAGATGCCTTGATCTAAAAATCTTTTTTTTTCCTGTTTATAACCTAGGAAGATTCCAGCAATGTAGAAGTCCTGATCCTGATCCTGATAAAAAAAAAAAAAAAACAACCTTTGTTTCAATCATTCAGAGCCGAAAACTTAACGAAAATTGGAAAGAAGGATCCATACAAAAAGTATGTAAAATCGTTCATGAGAACAAGTTTACAAGTTAGTATATTTAACATCAAGTAGTGCATACCCAGTATTTCAGCATTCGAGTATGGTGAAAAGAAACGCAAGTAAAGCAGTAACCAGAATTCTTAGAGCTGCAAATATTAAACAGCTTCACTCTGCCCCACTCACTCTGTAATGCCTCTGAAAGATAATGATGATCGATTGACGTTTCCCGCTTTTCACCAAGATTCAAGAAACACAGAATAACATGAATCAGGAGGAGGATGATAGTAGCCGTGTAGCCCTCCCCTTTCCCACCTTATCTTGGCCCCCGCCAACCCAAACCTTGTACCAAACCTATCCAGACCCACCCGCCAAGACTTATTGTGTACTCACTGTGCAGCAGGCCTGAGTTCAGGTCAAGGAAGGCAGCGGAAGGAGAAGGATGGACCCCGTCTTCCATAAAGTCTGATACCCAGATACTGTGAACCTCTTAAACTTCACCGCCCTACAGCCGTTAGGCTCTGGGAGTTTAGCCCTGAACCTTTTTACTCACTGTCAGTTATCTTCCTTACATTTGCTGTGTCAATAGACTTTCTCAGTATTGTTGTAGGTATAATGCATGCATATCTGAGGCGCTGTACTCGTTTATTTTCGTCTGTTTTTTGTTTCGAATGTTGTGTTGGCATGTCATTGCCGGCTGCCCGTTGTTACTTAAAAGAATGGATCTGCATGGTATGGAATTTCTTTTACGTGGATAGATTGCGCATAAGTACACAGCTACAGAATATCACATACTTACGTTGCACGCACTCACTCTCTCTCTCTCTCCCCTCTCTCTCTCTCTCTCTCTCTCTCTCTCTCTCTCTCAACACGTCGCGTTTTGACAGATGTTTTACCTACATCGCCATCAGTAGAAAGAAACTCGTGGAGAGCGTGGCAGCAGAGAGTCCTCAGAAGAGAAGCCCCCTTCAAGCAAGTGTTTCGGCCCTTATCTCCTGACACTCTAGGGGGGTTGGGCCACACCCGGTTCATGACTCCGGATGTCCCTCTGCTGCCCCCTTTTTTTTCCCCCATCTTGGGACGAGCCATGGCTGGGATTCGAACCCATGACCCTCTGGACATGCTCATTTTCCACTTAATGACTCACGCTTTAACCACTGAGCCACAGGGACACCTGATATTTGTAGGGAAATTAAGCCTTATGAAGTTCACTTTTGTTCCTCCTTGACCAGATCCAGCTTGAACACCCCTCTGCCGCTTCTGCCATTGCTTTCAGGGCTCTGATTTTTTCCCTCCCTGCAACTGAGAGCTGTTTCATGAGGCTGTATGCAGACGTTCCTACAAACCCCCTAGCTCCAATTTCTGCAGTGAGGACTTTGACCTGATAGCCTTCTCTCCTCAGGCTGTTTGCCAGATCAGCATACTTTTCAGTCTTGTAGATTTGAGCTGCCTCCATTCTGTTCTCATATGGCACCGTGAGCTCGATCATGATCAGCTGCTTGGTTGACTTAGAGTGGACTACTATGTCTGGTCTCATGCCACTCTTGCTGATGATCTCTGGGTGACTCTTCCATTCTGGGAGGTCTGCAGTGCACTCCCAGTCATCTGCCCCGTCCAGCAGACTCTGCCTGCATGTTTCGAGTGGCACTGTTGTTCTTGGCCATGATTTGCTGCCTCCTGCCGTGAAGAATGTTGCGGGTGCTTTTGGAGTCCTGATTTTCCCTTTTGTGGTGTTGGTACTAGCCCAGACTACTTGTACAATCTCTTTGAGCACTTGGTTGTGCCTCCATGTGTACCTTCCTTGAGCCAGGGCTACTTTACATGAGCTTAGGACATGCTCCACTGTTTGTTTTTCATGGCAGAGGGGGCATGCAGGATCGTCTGTTTTCCCCCACTTCACCAGGTTTGCATTTGAGGGCAGAAGGTCATATGCAGATCTGAGAATGAAGCTGATCCTGAGAGGGGCCATGTGCCAAATGTCATTCCAAGTGAGACTTCTTTGGAGTGCATTCTCCCACGTTGTCCATTGCCCTTGCTGGCTCTGCTGGACTGCTTTTTGGAGTCTTTTTTGGTCTTCTTCTTTTCTCATCTCCTGAATCATCATGTCTCTTTTGGCTTTTCCTTTGGCCTTTGACCACCATTCAGTTTTGGTCACCCCCAGTCCTTGTCTGTTGGTCTGTGTGTGTCCTGTTATTTCTCTGATCTTGAGACTTTCTTTTGCAGAATCCATCGCCTCTTGAACTTTCCATTTTCTGCCTGTCTTCAGCTGGGGCTTGATTGCTTCTACCACCTTGTCTCCTGAGTCCTCCAGCATGCTTTGAAGTCTGATCTTCCCTGCTTTGTATTCCTCCAGGATGGATTTCAGTGGTAGTTTCAGCTTTGCTTGGCGACAGTACAGCGCTATGTCAGTCAGACAGGGTGGGACACCAAGCCATTTCTTTGTGAACTTGTTGATTTTGGCTTCCATTGCCTCCACTGTGCTGGTGCAGATGTCGTATATCATCAGAGGCCATAGGAGCTTTGGTATCAGCATGAACTGCAGACACCAGACCTTGTATTTGCCAGGGAGCCCACACTGGTCAATGGTCTCCAAGCCTTCCTCCGCCATCTGCTTGGTTTCTTTTGCTCTTTGTGTGTCTTTCAGCGTATCATCATACCATCTTCCAAGGCTCTTGACTGGTTCTTCTGTAACTGTTGGAATGGCCTGGTTGGCAACACTGAAGACCACAGATCCGGCCACTTTTCCTTTCCTCAGTGAGAGACTCCATGATTTCTTTGGCTTGAACTTCATTCTGGATGAGGCAACTATGTCGTCCAGCCTCTCCAGCACATGATGTGTCTCGTCTTCTCTGGATGAAATCACTGTAGTGTCATCCATGAAGGCCTTGAGAGGAGGCATCTTGTATCCATCGCCAAGGTCTGTTTGTCTCGCGTTGTTTGTTGCTGCTTTCAAGATGAGTTCCATTGCCAGCACGAACAGTATTGGGGAAATTGCACAGCCCATTGCAATACCCACTTCCAAGTTGATCCAGTCTGTTGTGTACTCCTTGGTAGAGAACCGCATTGAGAAGCCATTGAAGTACTTCTTGAGCATGTCGCGGATGTTCTTTGGCACATGGTACATCTCAAGAGCCAACTGTATCATCTCATGGGGCACAGATCCATATGCGTTTGCCAGATCAAGCCACACTACGTCCAGGTCTCTCTTTTCTGTTTTTGCTTTTTGGATTGCGTCCCAGATCATTGTGGCGTGTTCTACACAGCCAGCCACGCCTGGGATGCCACCTTTCTGGACTGACACATCCAAGTACTTGTTTTCCATCAGGTACTTGGTCAGCCTTGCTGCCATGACAAAGAAGAAGATTTTCCCTTCGACGTTCAGTAGTGATATTGGCCTGAACTGGCTGATGTCACTTGAGTTTTGCTCTTTGGGGATGTACACACCATCTGCCGTCATCCACTGGCCGCTGATCTTCTGGTTTCTCCAAGCCGATCGCAGCAGCCTGTGGAGCCACTCCAGCACCTTGGGACATTTCTTGTAAAGCTGGTAAGGTATTCCGTTTGGCCCTGGTGATGATTTGGCTCTGGCTTTGTCGACCACCTTCTTGATTTCCGCCAACGTTGGAGGCTTGCCATTGAACTGTTCCTCAGGGTTGGTTGGCCACACCAGACCTTGAATGTCGAGTGGTGCTTTGCTCTGTGGGTCAGAGTATGTTTTCCTCAGATGCTGCTCAAGAACTCCTTTGTCCACACTTAGGGTCCCAGATTTTGGCTGCTCAAACAGTGTTCTGGCAAACTGGAAGGGGTCTCTGAAGAAGCGCTCTTGTGTCTTCTTCTTTTTGCTCTTCCTCTTCCTCGCAGATTCCGCTTTGCTGAGGGCGCTGTGTTTTTCTTTCAGGTCTTTCCACAGTTTTTCCAAGCCTTGTTTTTCAGCTGGCAATGCGGTCTTCATTTGCATCTTGAGGTTTTTCTTTTGGACCCTGATCTTGTCCATCTTTTCTTGGCGTCTGGATTTCTTTGGAGGTGTTTTCTCTTTGGGTAGTTTTGCTCCATAGGCGTCTCTACATGTGGCATACACAATGTCCCCATATGTGGCTAGTTTGTGTTCCAGGGTGCTTTTCCCTATCAGTGCATCGAGTCTTTGGACGATTTTTGCATCCAGTTTTCTCCCAATCTTCAGTTTCGTTTGCTCGTGGCAGGTTGAGTTTCAGGCGCCTGGCATCGAGGGCCAGTGCAAATTCCTCATCCGAACCAACAGCGTGGATGTCCTTGGCACTGTGGTTTAAATCCTGGCCTTGGTCTTCCGACGTCTTATCTGCTGATGCAGTGCGCTGCTGCTCATTCAGATGAGTCTTCACACATCCCATCTTTGTTCTGTGGATCTTCATGCCACGGGTGGTAGCGAAACGCTTTCCACAGACACATGGATATTCCATTTGGTCCATGTTCATAGTCCGTTTGGGATTTGCAGTCATGATTGGTTGAGCACCGATGGATTCATCATTCTCTCCCCCTTTCGGTGAATCCTGGGAGCATCTTTTCCTTTTATTCTTAGTAGCCACATGTTTAAGGCAAAGTGGGGAGCCAGCCCACAGAGCCCTTGGTTCTGGTCTTTCCCAGTGTCCTCCGGTCTTTCCCGGACGTCCTCCGGCCTATTCCCGGAAGTCAATGGTTTACCCATGCATCAGTAGAAAGAAACTCGTGGAGAGCGTGGCAGCAGAGAGTCCTCAGAAGAGAAGCCCCCTTCAAGCAAGTGTTTCGGCCCTTATCTCCTGACACTCTAGGGGGTTGGGCCACACCCGGTTCATGACTCCGGATGTCCCTCTGCTGCCCCAGAATTGTTCCAGCTTGAGAAATTTCAGCCTTATGAAAGGCATGGTCTTGTTCTTCTTAGACTAGATCCAGTTCGAACACATTTTAGCTGCCTCTGCTATTGCTGTTAGAGTACTGGTCTACCTCTGACCAGAAGTCCCGAGTTGTTTCATTATATCAAAGGTTGATTGGCCTTAAAATCCCTTTGCTCCAACCTACATGTATATGGCGAGGACCATTTCCTTGTGTATTTTTTTCTTCATTGACCCCATGATACTAGTGCTGATATCAAATGTCAGGAACGACTAAAGAAACATCGATGTTCGCATAAACTTATGACACTATACTTTGCATTTGCCGGATAGGCAGCACTGGTGTATCATCCGAAGGGTTTTTTTTTTTTTTTTTTTTTTTGCCATTTGCTTGTTTTCTTTCCCGGCTTTGTGTCATTCAAGGAATCATCATTCCATCTTCCAAGGCTTTTGACTGGTTCTTCTGTTACAGCTAGAACGGCTTAATTGGCTACGGGGAATGTAACTGTTTCAGGTACTTTTCCTTTCTGCAGGGAGAGGCTTCATGATTTCTGTGGTTTAAAATTCATCCTGGATGAAGCGACTGTCTCCTCTTACTGCTGCAGTATTTTGTACTTTTCATCATCCTCGGTGGAAACGACTGTTGTGCCATCTATAAAGTGTTTTGAAGAGAGTACTCTGTGTCCATTCCCGAGGTCTGCTGTACGGGTTATGGCCGCTTCCAAGAAGATCTCCGTTGCCTGACTCATCTAGGATGAAACGACTAACTCATCCCATTGCTACAATGTGTTGTGTGTTTCATCATCATTGGTGGAAAGGACTGTTTTGTGCTACTCGTGAAGGCTTTCAGTGGTGACGCTTGGCATCCACCCCCGAGGTCTGCTCAACCTGTATTGCTCATGACCGCTTTCAACATGACCTCTATTGCCAACACAAACTGTGCCAGGGAAATCGCGTCGCTCATTGCCATGCAGCTTACAGTTTGATCCAATCTGCTGATTATTCCTTTTTGGAGAACCTCTTGAAGAAGTCATGGAATTACTTCTTCAGCTTTGCTTGGATGTTATGTGGGACCTATTACATATGCAGGGCCAGTAGAATTATCTCGAGTGGAACTGATCTATATGCCAGATCAAGCCACAGCACGTCCAGGTTCCTATTTTGTGCCATAGCTCTGTCAATTGCTCCCCAAAACTTAGTACATTCGTTCACAGACAGACACTCTCGGGATGCCTCCTTTCTGGACTGACACATCCAAGTACTTATGTTCTGTGAGGCAACGTATCAGCCTCGCTGTCCTGACAAGGAAGATTTCCCCCTCAATAAAAGAATTGATATGGGTCTGGACTCACTGGTGTCCCACGAGTTCTGCTCCTTGGGAATATTCTGTCCCTCACCTATCATCAATAGCTTTCTGATCTTCAAGTTCCACATTGCTGATCTTACCAGTTTTGGAACCATTCAATGACATTGTGTCATTTCTTATATACTTTACTTATTCCCTTCGTTCCGGTAGAAGTTTTGACCCTGGTTTTCTTAACTAGTTTCTTTACATCATGAAGGGCTGGTGGCTTGTCATAGAACGTTTCTTCTGGCACTGCAGGCTGAACCAAAACCTGGATTTCAAGTGGTATTTCGCTTTGAGGATTCCTGAGAAACTGCTCAATAGTTTTTTGTGTGTACTGTGAGTGTCCCTGATTCTGGCTGCTCAGATAGTCTGCTGGCGAACTGGAAGGGATCTCTGAAGGAGAAATCTTGGGATGTCTTTTGCTCCTTCTGCTTCCCCACTGTGCTTTCCTAAGGCTGCTGTTTTGTGCTTTCATGCCTTCAGATAATGTATTCTATAGTCCCTTCTTCTCAGCTTCTGAGGCAGCCTTCATCCGTTTCTTGAGATTTTTCTTTCTCTTCCAGACACATACTCTCTCTCTGTCTCTCTGTCTCTCTGTCTCTCTGTCTCTCTGTCTCTCTCTCTCTCTCTCTCTCTCTCTCTCTCTCCATTTAAGTTGATCGCAAGAATGACTCTAGGAATGTGAACCCAAAACATTGTTCTTGAAGTGCAAGCGCATTGATCTCGTCTCGTCTTTAACTGTCTCTTATGGTATGGAGTGGTGTGTGTGTGTGTGTGTGTGTGTGTGTGTGTGTGTGTGTGTGTGTGTGTGTGTGTGTGTGTGTGTGTGCGTGTGTGCTGCGTGCGTGCGTATGTATGGGTGTGCGCACGCATGCGCGCACGCTCGAGCGTCTGTTTGTGTGTGTGTTATGATGAGCTATGGTTATCAAATTATATCCGTATTTTTTTTAGGTTGCCATCAGCTTGAATGATTGAACATACAAATTTACATTCGTACCATTGGTAAAAGGTGTAGGTGTAAATGTGGGGCGAAAGTCCACAACCCTATCACACATCCCTTTCTCGTCCTTCAGATGTTCATGTCACACAACTCTATCACACAGCCCTTTCTCGTCCTTCAGATGTTCATGTCACACAACCCTATCACACAGCCCTTTCTCGTCCTTCAGATGTTCATGTCACACTCCATGGAGAAACAACCCTATCACACAGCCCTTTCTCGTCCTTCAGATGTTCATGTCACACTCCATGGAGAAACAACCCTATCACACAGCCCTTTCTCGTCCTTCAGATGTTCATGTCACACAACCCTATTACACAGCCCTTTCTCGTCCTTCAGATGTTCATGTCACACAACTCTATCACACAGCCCTTTCTCGTCCTTCAGATGTTCATGTCACACAACCCTATCACACAGCCCTTTCTCGTCCTTCAGATGTTCATGTCAACAACCCTATCACACAGCCCTTTCTCGTCCTTCAGATGTTCATGTCACACAACCCTATCACACAGCCCTTTCTCGTCCTTCAGATGTTCATGTCACACTCCATGGAGAATCTCCTTCAGCAAACACATGTGAATTCCACTTGTTCACTACTGCTAACTATGGCCCCTTCTGTCTTCATTTCTGTGGGTAGCCTCAGTGATCCTAGCTGAAAATGCACCCCACTTAACGTCCTGTGTCTTCCCGCCGCAGCGTGGTGCTATCAATAATTTAACTTTTCTTGCACTTAACAAGAGGGTAACTCTTGCTCTTGTTATGAAATAATAACACGACCAGAACTCCAGAATGAATGCTGCTTATAAACAGCATTCGTTCGGACTTGTGGACATGTAATTAATGACTTCATTATGGGACCTAGAGTTATTCTGCGTGTTCATTTTTACTGTTCACCGAGTAAGCAGCATTCGTTTGGAATTTTGGGCGTATAACCATTTCATCATGTGAGCAAGAGTTACGCTACTTGTTCATTATTTACCGTTTACTTTTCCATGCCTCCTTTAAGATTTCTTATCTGCACCAAGAACGAAAGTTGACATTAGTCTGTTTTGCTATACAGCAGCTGAAAATCTGTGCTGGACACGCTACAATCGTGTGGTAGTGTGGGCAAGGCGGGCTTTGATTTGTAACGTGAATACATTGGTGAGAAATGTCCGATGATATTGTGGTGGTGTTGCATCTGATGGGCTGACAGCAAGGACTGCTTGGTGTGGGCGCTACTCCCCCCTGCCACGGAGGCCCTGCGCACAAAGAGCAAGCTGGCCAAGGGACGCTTCACTGGGGACCCTGCCTTTGAGTACGAACATGTCACCATCAAGAAAGTGGGGGAGGGGGAGGAAGCCAGAGAGGAGGAAGAGACGGTCAGTTTTTTTGTTGTTGTTGTTGTTGTTTTAATCCCACCTCTAACTCTGTCTACGCTCTGTCTTTGTATCTGGGCAATCTGTCTGTCTCTGCCTCTCTCTCACTGTCTGTTTTCTGTCTGTCTCTCCCTGTCTCTGTCTCTCTCTCTGTCTCTCGGGAAGAGTAAAAAGATGGCGGCGTGTCAACAGCTTCTGTGGGTGCTCCGTCTTCAGTGCTGGTTTGCAGCCTTAGCTTCTTTCGTTGGCCAGAGGGAGTGCGATTGTGAGGTGTCTCATGGTGCATGGAGTGATGGAGGCTGAGGGGGGTGATTGACTTAGGCTTCTGGAGAGGCGGAATTGGTCTTTCGTGTGTCAGTGGACAGAGCGGGATCTGTGCTGACACCAGTTGTGTTCGCATCTCGTTTGCGGTCGTCGTCTGATGTTGCTTCGGCTCGGTAGTGTGTTCTGCGGAGTCTCGGAGGACACACACGGTTCTCGAGCGGCGAAACGGCCTGCAATTCAAGAACGATTAGAACGATCCTCTTTGAGTCGAGACAGTTCATAGACGTTTGTTTTCTACGGGGGTGGCTGGATTGGCGTCGTGTTGCTGTGGTAGCACCGCCCGTCTGGCCGATGGAAGATTATCCCTCATCCCCTTCTGCCGTTGCAGAGATTGCACCGTCTCGTGGCCCCTGCTGACTGGGCTGCACCTTGTGCAAGAGGGACCTTGTGGTTGGTTATTGTGTAACTGTGGATTTGTGTGCAATTCTAAACCGTGCTTCTTGTTATGACGTCTTTTTGTTCTCTTTACATAAATACAGAAATTTACGTCACTTAGTCAACAAAACCCGAGTGTGCCCACGTGTGGGCTTTCTTTTTCTCGACATGCTTGATCAGCTTATGGATTCCCTAGTCTACAGTCAAGACAGAATCATAGACTATCGCAGTTTTTCTTATAGTATATGAATTGGTTCAATAAGTAGTCAAGTACTGGAGAAGCAGCAATGGTGGACCTGCTAACATGGAGGGCCGCTATAGGCATTTTCGATGGCAGACGGAACGGTAGGTCAAAGGTCATTCGAAATAAGGTGGAGACTTTTGATCTGGATCAATCCCAAGCAACTTTGATTGATGTTATCGTCATATCTATGCTTTGTTGTATTGATTGATGTTATCGTCATATCTATGCTTTGTTGTATCATCATAACGTTGATTCACAGTTTCATGAGAAATGTAGCCAAGGTGATGTCCATGGATGGGGTTTTGTTGTTCGGATATGTGAATTTGAAAGGAACTGAGTTTCGCACAGCTTTGATGTGCAGCAACACTGGTTTGTGTCAGGCCGACATGCACGTACAAATCATTGTTATTACTTTTTGTATCGTGCATTCTGTGTTCTCGCTCAGCAGACTCATACTTAGCGGTGACATTGAGACAAACCCTGGCCCCAACCATGACCGACAAGAAATTTCTTCAGAAGATAGGACGGCAGCGACTACTTTGACGACAGAACATGAAGACATCTTTAACAGACTTAGGCAGGCCATAAAACAACAACTTCAGCAACAAACTTCACTAATAAGAAATGATCTTGGAGAAATTAAAGAGGAACTAGGCCATGTAAAAGTACAATGTGAAGAGATAAACAAAAGATGTGACAAATTGGAAACTGAACACAGGCAATTAAAAGAGACAGTGACTGACGTAACAACTGATGTACAACACCTGTTTGCCGCGACACATAACGGAAAGGAAGACGTGCATAAATTAACTGAAATGATAAAGGAGGTGAAAGAAGAGGTTGAGAAACTAAAAACAGACACCGACAGATTAGAGTCTTTTTCTCGACGAGATAATCTGCGCTTTTTCGGGATTCTCCAAAAGCAGCCCTGTGAAACGTTTGACACATGTACCAAAGCAGTAGTCGATGTTCTAAACAACACAGATGATCATAGGCGCTGGACAGTAGATGACATTGAACGAGCACACCGGACAGGCTACGCACATGAAGGTCAAACTAGACCAATAATTGTCAAATTTAGAAGGTGGAAAGACAAAATGTCCTTAATTGCGAACAGAGACACTCGGCAGCAACTTCTAGACAAAGGAGTTCGAGTGGCAAACGACCTTACTAGAGCACAGGCCCAGATCGTTGCAAAAGCTAGGAGGGAAGGGAAGAGAGCTTTCTTCAGAAAAGGTCGGTTGGTTATTAGCCCCCAACTTCCAGAATCCCGGTCATATGCTCAGGTGGTGGAAAGAGAAGATGCATGCATTGCTCTCACAAGTCCAACGAGTAGTCATGGATGGCACGTGTACAAAGTACCACAAATGTGAATCAGCAGGGTGTGTGTGTTTCAGGAGGTGTGTTGCTGTTAATAAGGAAGAGTTTACATAACAAGGTTAAAGAAACAAAGCTCAGTTGTGACAATGCAATTGCAGTAAAAATAGATAAAAGTATATTTAACACTGATAAAGATGTAGTCGTGGTTGCTTGCTATGTGGTCCCAGAAGGAGGCCCGATATACAATGATAAATTGATCAAAGATGGTGTCCTAATAATGGAAGATGCCTTACTTCAAGAGTTTAAAAAAGAAATGGATACACTTTATTTTATGGTTATGGGAGATTTGAATGCCAGAACAGGTGACAAACAAGCTGAAAATGAAATTATGACAAACTATGTGAACTGTATGGAGAATGTGAGTGTGGATGACGACAACTGCACACGTTGCTCTAAAGATTCAGTTATAAATAATTTTGGTAAATCATTGTTGGATTTCTGTATCATGTTCGACTTGAGCATTTTAAATGGTTTTTGTGATGGTGATAGTGAAGGTGAATATAATTTTGTGTCTCCAAACGGATGTAGTGTGATCGATTACGTACTGGTTCACAATGGCTTGTTGTCAAACTTTGATTTACATATTGGTGATTGCATTTATTCATGGCATTTACCAGTTGAAGGAATATGGAAAAGTAATTGTTGTAAACTGGAGAAGAGGTATTCAGCCGAACAATGTGAAGAAAAAATTGTCTGGGCTGATGAATATGCTGGTATATTCAAAAATGAACTTGAAGGTGAGGAATTTCTAGACAGCATGCAAAAAGCGCGTCAGTTATTACAAATTAACGTGAATGAGAGTCTAGATAAATTTGTCAGTGCTTTGTGCGGAGCCGCAGCTTGTATGGTTCGAGTTATTTGTAGAGGCAGCAGAACATACAATGACTGGTTTGATAATGAGTGCGAACGAAAGAAACAGGAAGTTAAAAGGTTATTAAAAAGATTTCAGAGATGCAAAACAGCCAAGGATAAAAGTAAGGAAAGAGAAGAATACGCTGTATCACGTAAAGAGTATGTTACGCTAGGGAAAACAAAGGAACTGGAGTTTAAAGAAAGTAGGTTAAAGAAACTAAAAAATTCAGTCAATGATTCTAAAATGTTCTGGTCAGTGATAAGATCTATAAACAAAAAGAGTTTTGTGTATAACGAAATCTCAGTTCAACAGTGGCAAGACCAGTTTTGGAGCGTTTTTCATAGTTTTGATAGTAAAAGTAAGGAAGAAGAAACTAGTATGGTAGAAGAAAAGGAAATTGAGCCATTATTTAATCAATCTATTTCCAGTGAAGAAGTCGTTGCTGGTATTAAATATTTAAAATTAGGAAAGAGTGCAGGACCAGATAGAATCATAGCAGAAATGTTGAAGAATGCAAACTTAACTGTAATCAGTTTTCTTGTTCATTTATTCACCCAACTTTTTGATAATGGTATCTTTCCATCAGAATGGGCTAAATCTATAATTGTACCAATTTACAAAAACAAAGGAGACGTGAACAATCCCGACAACTATCGTGGAGTATCACTTACCAGCATTTTAAGTAAAATCTACACTTACATACTAAATGCAAGATTAACTGAATGGGCTGAAACTGAAGAAAAAATAGTGGAAGAACAAGCAGGCTTTAGAACCAGTTACAGCACCATAGACCATATATTTACACTATATTCTTTGATCCAGAAATCTATTCTGCAAATCGAAGCTCTACATTGCATTTGTAGATTTCAAGAAGGCCTTTGACTCGGTAAATCGGAATGCTCTGTGGAAGGTACTCCGTAAAAGTGGTGTTAATAGTAAACTGTACATGGCTATTAGAGGGGTATGCAACTCAGTGCTTGCATGTGTGCGTATGAAGAGTGAGTATTCAGATTATTTTGATTGTCCAAATGGAGTAAAACAAGGATGCTTGTTGAGTCCACAGTTGTTTTCTTTTTTCATAAACGAACAGGCGGTGGAATTGTCCCGCAAAGGAAGACATGGTATCCACATGATACCTGGAGCAGTTGAATTAGTTTTACTACTGTATGCTGATGATGTTGTTCTTCTGTCCGGGACAGTTGTAGGTTTGCAAAACCAACTAAATGTATTGAAAGAAGAAGCAGACCGCTTAGGTTTAAAATGGGTGGCCACCTATCAGTGTATGAAAAATGGTCGTATGGAAATACAGATGTTCAAATAGTTAATTCATATAAATATCTTGGAATGATATTTTCAACAAAATTAACTTTCCGTTACGCATGGGAAGAATCTATGAGAAAAGGGAAAAAAGGTACTATTGAAATTCTGAAATCCCTGAGAAAACTAAACTGTACAGACTGTGGTATATTTTGGAAAATGTTTGATACACAGATAAAACCTCTTCTTACTTATGCAGCTGAAATTTGGGGCTTACATGAAAATTCGCAGATGGAAAAAGTACATACGTATGCTATGAAGCGTTTCCTTCAAGTACCTATTCATTCATCCAACACCGTCTTATATGGAGAAATGGGCAGATACCCTTTGTATATAAGTACATTTGTGAAATGTATTAAATATTGGTTGAAGATCTTGAAGCTACCCCAGTCCCGTTTGAGCAGGCAAGCCTATGATATGATGCTTCTAGAAATGGAAAAAGGTAAAGAAAACTGGGCTTATAAAGTAAAGAAAGTCCTTTCAGAACAGGGTTTTGGAATAGTGTGGATGACTCAGGAAAGTAGGAAATGAGCAACAGTTCATTGCGGAATTTAAAGACAGGCTTATTTGTTCTTTTAAACAGAATTGGCACTCGGATATGGAAAGTAAAGAAAAATATCGCTGGTTTTTCTCATTTAAGAATGTGTTTCATTCTGAAAAGCTTCTCAATGTCATAACAGATAAATGGCACAGAATAAATTACGCAAGATTTAGGTTGAGGACTTTAGGTTTTAATGCGAACAAAAGATGGTTTGAAAGTGAAACATCCACAGAATCTCCTTGTCCTGCATGTAGACATATTATTGATGACGAAGAACACTTTCTGTTCCACTGTACTGCTTATAATGAAGTGCGGACAAACTGTTCATTTTTCCAGTTAGATATAGCGAAAAGACAAAATGTCGCTGATGTGTTATCATCAGATGATGAAATTGTAATAAAATCAGTTGCGAAATTCATCGCGGAAGCATTGAAAATTAGACGGATGAAGGATAGTGAAATTGAAGATAATACATTATAAGAGATTCCTGAATGAATGTTATCATTCATCGCATGTTGAAGAGATCAGTAAGATACAGTGTCATCATTTGATTGAGTGGATGGTCGAGTCAGTTTTTTTTTTTTTTTTTCATGTTGAAGACATCAGTAAAATACAATGTCATCATTTGATTCAGCGGATGGTCGAGTCAGTCTTAAGGTGCTTTTTTTAAATTTTTTTTTTAAAAACCTTACTGCATTACTCCTGTGCGTGAGGTGAGGACATAACGAAATGTTACGAATTTATTTGTTTTTGTTAATTTTGGATTTGATACACACTAGGAATGAAAGTGTACTGTTTGTTTGCAGGAAAGGAAGAGGGAAATGTTTTTGTTCTGTTACCTCTCCCCCCTTGTCAAAAGACCTCTTTGGTAATGACAATAAAACATCAAAGTGTCAAAGTGTCTCTGTCTCTCTCTTTCTCTCAATCTCAATCTCTCTCTCTCTCTCTCTCTCTCTCTCATCTCTCTCTCTCTCTCTCTCTCTCCCCCCCCCCCCCCCCACCACCACCATCCTCTCTGTCCCTGTCTCTTTCTATCTTTGTCTCTGTCTGTCAGTCAGTTTGTTTATCTGTCTGTCCGTCTGTCAGTAGGTCTATTTGTTTGTCTGTTCTGTCTCTCTCAAATGCACACACACACACACACACACACACACACACACACACACACACACACACACACGCTCACGTGTGCGCGCACACACACACACATGCACGCACGCATGTACTCACGCATGCACACACACACACACACACGCACGCGCGCGAGCGCGTACACACACACACACACACACACACACACACACACACACACACACACACATGCATACACACGCATGTGCGCACGCGCAGGCAGACAGACAAACAGAGAACGAGCGATGCAGTGATGACTGTTGGCAGACGAAGGTCAAGGAGGAGGACCGGTTGACCTCGACCCTTTCAGAGATCGAGCAGGACGTGTGGGTGGTGCCTCGTGGTGCCTTCATCAAAACACCCACAGGAGAGGTCTGCGCCAACAGGAACTTTGAGGGTAACGCTCTCCACCTGCTGGCTCTGGGCGGGGTCCTCCACAAATCCTTCCTCAGTGTTGTGTGTGCTGTGTTCTCAGCGAATTCTTCCTCAGTGTTGTGTGTGCTGTGTCCTCAGCGAATCCTTCCTCAGTGTTCACGTCATGTCTCTGTGCTGTCTTCAACAAATCCGTCCTCAGTGTTCACGTCATGTCTGTATGCTATGTCCGCTACAAATCCTTCCCCAGAGTTCACGTCATGTCTGTGTGTCGTGTGTCCTCCACGGGGACCGGAATAGCTCAGTTGGTAGAGCGCCGGACTCGTAATCCAAGGGTTGCGGGTTCGAATCTCCGCCGGGCCGTTTCGGTACAGGGGGATTTTTCCCTCGGAGTTAACATTGTTCTGACTTCATTCCCCATACAGTCCTTCGATTGAGACTATAAACCGAGGTTCCGTGTGTGAACGCACGCATAACATCTTGCACACACGTAAAATCCCATCACCAACTTCCGGAAGCGAAGGCCAGTTTGGCCGTTGGTATGGATGACACGTTACACATAGCATGCACCTTCCCCGAAGCTGGAGTATGGCTGCCTTAATTGCGGGATAAAAAACGGCCATACACACAAAACTCCACTCCCTTTGTTAGGTAGATGGGATTAATACTTGTCTGTCCATATAGGGAGTGTCCGCAAGAGTACCAGCCTGCGTACGCAGAAGAAGAAGAAAATGTCCTCCACAAATCCTTCCTCAGTGTTCACGTCATGTCTGTGTAATGTGTCATCAAATCCTTCGTCGGTGTTCACGTCATGTCTGTGGTGCGTGTCCTCAACAAATCCTTCCTCTTTTGAATGTGGCCAGTGTTGAGTCATACTGGAACCATCTTGGAATCTGTATATCAGTCTTGTGAAAAGTCTTTGATGGTTCTTCACTTTGTTTGCATGTGAAAGCTTTTTTTGATCTGGAGTGTCTACATCTCGCTCTTGCTTTCAAAGGATCAGTCCCTCTGTGTGGTGTGCCATGCACTGGACATGAGACTGTTCTGAGGAGATAGACCCCCTCTTGTCAAGATCAGAGAATGTGTGTTGCATTTTCACCATGTCTCTAAGTGTGTGTGTGTGTGTGTGTGTGTGTGTGTGTGTGTGTGTGTGTGTGTGTGTGCGTGCGTGCGTGCGTGAATGCGTGCGTGCGCGCTTGTGTGCGTGCGTGAGTGCGTACGTGAATCCACCACGCGTGTATGCAAGATGCGTGCGCACATACGAATGTCTGTGTGTGCGGGACATGCATATTGGACATCAAAGTTGTGAGTACCAGCACCATGTGCTGGCACTGAATACAGAGCATCACCACTGAACATGGCTTGATTAGCAATACTATGCCCATCCCTTTCCCTGCTGTGTCCAGGTAAACAATACCATGCCCATCCCTTTCCCTGCTGTGTCCAGGTAAACAATACCATGCCCATCCCTTTCCTGCTGAAGGTAAACATACCATGCCCATCCCTTTCCCTGCTGTGTCCAGGTAAACAATACCATGCCATCCCATTCCCTGTGTGTCCAGGTAAACAATACCATGCCCATCCCTTTCCCTGCTGTGTCAGGTAAACAATACCATGCCACACCTTTCCCTGCTGTGTCCAGGAAAACAATACATGCCAATCCCTTTCCCTGCTGTGTCCAGGTAAACAATACGATACCCACTCCTTTCCCTGATGTGTCCAGGTAAACAATAGCATGCCCATCCCTTTACCTGCTGTGTCCAGTAAAACAATACCATGCCCACTCCTTTCCCTGTTCTGTTCAGGTAAACCATCCATGCCCATCCTTTCCCAGTTGTGTCCAGGTAAACCATACCATGCCCATCCCTTTCCTGGTGTGTGCAGGTAAACAATACCATGCCCACTCCTTTCCCTGCTGTGTCAGGTAAACATTACCATGCCCATCCTTTTCCCATCTGTGTGCATGTAAACGATACATGCCCATCCCATTTCCCTGCCGTGTCCAGGTAAACAATACCATGCCCATCCTTTCCCTGCTGTGTCCATGTAAACAATACCATGCCCACACCTTTCCCTGCTGTGTCCATGTAAACAGATACCATGCCCATCCTTTCCCTGCGTGAAGGTAAACAATACTATGCCCATCCCTTTCCCTGCTGTGTCCAGGTAAACAATACCATGCCCATCCTTTCCCTGCTGCCCAGGTAAACAATACCATGCCCATCCCCTTTCCCTGCTGTGTCCATGTAAACAATACCATGCCCATCCCTTTCCCTGCTGTGCCAGGTAAACAATACCATGCCCATCCCTTTCCCTGCTGTGTCCAGTAAACAATACCATGCCCATCCCTTTCCCTGCTGTGTCCAGGTAAACAATAGCATGCCCATTCCTTTCCCTGCTGTGTCCAGGTAAACAATACATGCCCACTCCTTTCCCTGCTGTGTCCAGGTAAACAATACCATGGCCATCCCTTTCCCTGCTGTGTCCAGGTAAACTATACCATGCCCGTCCCTTTCCCTGCTGTGTCCAGGTAAACAATACCATGCCCATCCCTTTCCCTGCTGTGTCCAGGTAAACAATACCATGCCCATCCCTTTCCCTGCTGTGTCCGGGTAAACAATACCATGCCCATCCCTTTCCCTGCTGTGTCCAGGTAAACAATACCATGTCCACTCCTTTCCCTGCTGTGTCCAGGTAACACAATACCATGCCATCCCTTTTCCCTGCTGTGTCAGTAAACATACCATGCCCATCCCTTTCCCTGCTGTGTCCAGGTAAACAATACCATGCCCACACCCTTTCCCTGCTGTGTCCAGGTAAACAATACCATGCCCATCCCTTTCCCTGCTGTGTCCAGGTAAACAATAGCATGCCGCCCTTTCCCTGCTGTGTCCAGGTAAACAATACCATGCCCATCCCTTTCCCTGCTGTGTGCAGGTAAACAATACCATGCCCATCCCTTTCCCTGCTGTGTCCAGGTAAACAATACCATGCCCATCCCTTTCCCTGCTGTGTGCCAGGTAAACAATACCATGCCCACCTTTCCCTGCTGTGTCCAGGTAAACAATACCATGCCCATCCCTTTCCCTGCTGTGTCCAGTAAACAATACCATGCCACATCCTTTCCCTGCTGTGTCCAGGTAAACAATACCATGCCCATCCCTTTCCCTGCTGTGTCCAGGTAAACAATACCATGCCCGCCCTTTCCCTGCTGTGTCCAGGTAAACAATACCATGCCCATCCCTTTCCCTGCTGTGTCCAGGTAAACAATACCATTGCCCATCCCTTTCCCTGATGTCAGGTAAACAATACCATGCCCATCCCTTTCCCTGCTGTGTCCAGGTAAACAATAGCATGCCCATCCCTTTCCCTGCTGTGTCCAGGTAAACAATACCATGCCCATCCCTTTCCCTGCTGTGTCCAGGTAAACAATACCATGCCCATCCCTTTCCCTGCTGAAGATAAACCATACCAAGCCCATCCCTTTCCCTGCTGTGTCCAGGTAAACAATACCATGCCCATCCCTTTCCCTGCTGTGTGCAGGTAAACCATACCATGCCCATCCCTTTCCCTGTTGTGTCCATGTAAACAATATCATGTCCACTCCTTTCCCTGCTGTGTCCAGGTAAACAATACCATGCCCATCCCTTTTCCCTGCTGTGTCCAGGTAAACAATACCATGCCCATCCCTTTCCCTGCTGTGTCCAGGAAAACAATAGCATGCCCATCCTTTTCCCTGCTGTGTCCAGGTAAACAATACCATGTCCACTCCTTTCCCTGCTGTGTCCAGGTAAACAATACCATGTCCACTCCTTTCCCTGATGTGTCCAGGTAAATAATACCATGCCCATCGCTTTCCCTGGTGTATCCAGGTAAACCATACCATGCCATCCCTTTCCCGGCTGTGTCCAGGTAAACAATATTATGCCCGTCCCTTTCCCTGCTGAAGGTAAACCATACCATGCCCATCCCTTTCCCTGCTGTGTCCAGGTAAACCATACCATGCCAATCCCTTTCCCTGCTGTGTGCAGGTAAACCATACCATGCCCATCCCTTTCCCTGCTGTATCCATGTAAACAATACCATGTCCACTCCTTTCCCTGCTGTGTCCAGGTAAATAATACCATGCCCATCCCTTTTCCCTGCTGTGTCCAGGTAAACAATACCATGCCCATCCCTTTCCCTGCTGTGCCCAGGAAAACAATACCATGCCAATTCCCTTTCCCTGCTGTGTCCAGGTAAACAATACCGTACCCACTCCTTTCCCTGATATGTCCAGGTAAACAATAGCATGCCCATCCCTTTACTTGCTGTGTCCAGGTAAACAATACCATGCCCACGCCTTTCCTTGCTGTGTGCAGGTAAACCATTCCATGCCCATCCCTTTCCCAGTTGTGTCCAGGTAAACAATACCATGCCCATCCCTTTCCCTGCTGTGTGCAGGTAAACAATACCATGCCCACTCCTTTCCCTGCTGTGTCCAGGTAAACAATACCATGCCCATCCTTTTCCCTGCTGTGTGCATGTAAACGATACTATGCCCATCCCTTTCCCTGCCGTGTCCCGGTAAACAATACCATGCCCATCCCTTTCCCTGCTGTGTCCATGTAAACAATACCATGCCCATCCTTTTCCTGCTGAAGGTAAACAATACTATGCCCATCCCCTTTCCCTGCTGTGTCCAGGTAAACAATACCATGCCCATCCCTTTCCCTGCTGTGCCCAGGTAAACAATACCATGCCCATCCCTTTCCCTGCTGTGTCCATGTAAACAATACCATGCCCATCCCTTTCCCTGCTGTGTCCAGGAAAACAATAGCATGCCCATCCCTTTCCCTGCTGTGTCCAGGTAAACAATACCATACCCACTCTTTCCCTGATGTGTCCAGGTAAACAATAGCATGCCCATCCCTTTACTTGCTGTGTCCAGGTAAACATATACCATGCCCACGCCTTTCCCTGCTGTGTGCAGGTAAACATCCATGCCCATCCCTTTCCCAGTTGTGTCCAGGTAAACCATACCATGCCCATCCCATTCCCTGCTGTGTGCAGGTAAACAATACCATGCCCACTCCTTTCCCTGCTGTGTCCAGGTAAACAATACCATGCCCATCCTTTTCCCTGCTGTGTGCATGTAAACGATACTATGCCCATCCCTTTCCCTGCTGTGTCCAGGTAAACAATACCATGCCCATCCCTTTCCCTGCTGTGTCCATGTAAACAATACCATGCCCATCCTTTTCCCTGCTGAAGGTAAACAATACTATGCCCATCCCTTTCCCTGCTGTGTCAGGTAAACAATACCATGCCCATCCCTTTCCCTGCTGTGCCCAGGTAAACAATACCATGCCCATCCCTTTCCCTGCTGTGTCCATGTAAACAATACCATGCCCATCCCTTTCCCTGCTGTGTCCAGGTAAACAATAGCATGCCCATCCCTTTCCCTGCTGTGTCCAGGTAAACAATACCATGCCCACTCCTTTCCCTGCTGTGTCCAGGTAAACAATACCATGGCCATCCCTTTCCCTGCTGTGTCCAGGTAAACTATACCATGCCCGTCCCTTTCCCTGCTGTGTCCAGGTAACAATACCATGCCCATCCCTTTCCTGCTGTGTCCAGGTAAACAATACCATGCCCATCCCTTTCCCTGCTGTGTCCGGGTAAACAATAGCATGCCCATCCCTTCCCTGCTGTGTCCAGTAAACAATACCATGTCCACTCCTTTCCCTGCTGTGTCCAGGTAAACAATACCATGCCCATCCCTTTCCCTGCTGTGTCCAGGTAAACCATACCATGCCCATCCCTTTCCCTGCTGTGTCCAGGTAAACAATACCATGCCCACACCTTTCCCTGCTGTGTCCAGGTAAACAATACCATGCCCATCCCTTTCCCTGCTGTGTCCAGGTAAACAATAGCATGCTCGTCCCTTTCCCTGCTGTGTCCAGGTAAACAATACCATGCCCACACCTTTCCCTGCTGTGTGCAGGTAAACAATACCATGCCCATCCCTTTACTTGCTGTGTCCAGGTAAACAATACCATGCCACGCCTTTCCCTGTTGTGTCCAGGTAAACCATACCATGCCCATCCCTTTCCTGTTGTGTCCAGGTAAACCATACCATGCCCATCCCTTTCCCTGCTGTGTCCAGGTAAACAATACCATGCACACTCCTTTCCCTGCTGTGTCCAGGTAAACAATACCATGCCCATCCTTTTCCCTGCAGTGTGCAGGTAGACCATACCATGCCCACGCCTTTCCCTGCTGTGTCCAGGTAAACAATAGCATGCCCATCCCTTTCCCAGCTGTGTCCAGGAAAACAATACCATGCCCATCCCTTTCCCTACTGAAGGTAAACAATAGCATGCCCATCCCTTTCCCTGCTGTGTGCAGGTAAACAATAGCATGCCCATCCCTTTCCCTGCTGTGTCCAGGTAAACAATACCATGCCCATCCCTTTCCCTGCTGTGTCCAGGTAAACAATACCATGCCCATCCCTTTCCCTGCTGAAGATAAACCATACCAAGCCCATCCCTTTCCCTGCTGTGTCCAGGTAAACAATACCATGCCCATCCCTTTCCCTGCTGTGTGCAGGTAAACCATACCATGCCCATCCCTTTCCCTGTTGTGTCCATGTAAACAATACCATGTCCACTCCTTTCCCTGCTGTGTCCAGGTAAACAATACCATGCCCATCCCTTTTCCCTGCTGTGTCCAGGTAAACAATACCATGCCCATCCCTTTCCCTGCTGTGTCCAGGAAAACAATAGCATGCCCATCCTTTTCCCTGCTGTGTCCAGGTAAACAATACCATGTCCACTCCTTTCCCTGCTGTGTCCTTGAGTTACGAATATACCATGTCCACATCCTTTCCCTGTGTGTCCAGGTAAATAATACCATGCCATCGCTTTCCCTGGTGTACCAGGTAAACATACATGCCTCCCTTTCCCGCTTCCAGGTAAACATATTATGCCCGTCCCTTTCCCTGCTGAAGGTAAACCATACCATGCCCATCCCTTTCCCTGCTGTGTCCAGGTAAACCATACCATGCCAATCCCTTTCCCTGCTGTGTGCAGGTAAACCATACCATGCCCATCCCTTTCCCTGCTGTATCCATGTAAACAATACCATGTCCACTCCTTTCCCTGCTGTGTCCAGGTAAATAATACCATGCCCATCCCTTTTCCCTGCTGTGTCCCAGGTAAAACAATACCATGCCCATCCCTTTCCCTGCTGTGCCCAGGAAAACCATACCATGCCAATTCCTTTCCTCTTGCTGTGTCCAGGTAAACAATACCATCCCACTCCTTTCCCTGTATGTCCAGGTAAACATAGCATGCCCATCCCTTTACTTGCTGTGTCCAGGTAAACAATACCATGCCCACGCCTTTCCCTGCTGTGTGCAGGTAAACCATTCCATGCCCATCCCTTTCCCAGTTGTGTCCAGGTAAACAATACCATGCCCATCCCTTTCCCTGCTGTGTGCAGGTAAACATACCATGCCCACTCCTTTCCCTGCTGTGTCCAGGTAAACAATACCATGCCCATCCTTTTCCCTGCTGTGTGCATGTAAACGATACTATGCCCATCCTTTCCCTGCCGTGTCCCGGTAAACAATACCATGCCCATCCCCTTTCCCTGCTGTGTCCATGTAAACAATACCATGCCCATCCTTTTCCCCTGCTGAAGGTAAACAATACTATGCCCATCCCCTTTCCCTGCTGTGTCCATGGTAAACATACCATGCCCATCCCTTTCCCTGCTGTGCCAGGTAAACAATACCATGCCCATCCCTTTCCCTGCTGTGTCCATGTAAACAATACCATGCCCATCCTTTCCCTGCTGTGTCCATGTAAACAATAGCATGCCCATCCCTTTCCCTGCTGTGTCCAGGTAAACAATACCATGCCCTCCCTTTCCCTGCTGTGTCCAGGTAAACAATACCATGCCATCCCTTTCCCTGCTGTGTCCAGGTAAACTATACCATGCCCGTCCCTTTCCCTGCTGTGTCCAGGTAAACAATACCATGCCCATCCCTTTCCCTGCTGTGTCCAGGTAAACAATACCATGCCCATCCCTTTCCCTGCTGTGTCGGGTAAACAATACCATGCCCATCCCTTTCCCTGCTGTGTCCAGGTAAACAATACCATGCCCATCCTTTTCCCTGCTGAAGGTAAACAATACTATGCCCATCCCCTTTCCCTGCTGTGTCCAGGTAAACAATACCATGCCCATCCCTTTTCCCTGCTGAGGTAAACAATACTATGCCCATCCCTTTCCCTGCTGTGTCCAGGCAAACAATACCATGCCCATCCCTTTCCTGCTGTGTGCATGTAATCGATACCATGCCCATCCCTTTCCCTGCTGTGTCCAGGTAAACAATACCATGCCCATCCCTTTCCCTGCTGTGTCCAGGTAAACAATACCATGCCCATCCCTTTCCCTGCTGTGTCCAGGTAAACAATACCATGCCCACACCCTTTCCCTGCTGTGTCCAGGTAAACAATACCATGCCCATCCCTTTCCCTGCTGTGTCCAGGTAAACTATACCATGCCCGTCTACTTTCCCTGCTGTGTCCAGGTAAACAATACCATGCCCATCCCTTTTCCCTGCTGTGTCCAGGTAAACAATACCAAGCCCATCCCTTTCACTGCTGTGTCCGGGTAAACAATAGCATGCCATCCCTTTCCCTGCTGTGTCCAGGTAAACAATACCATCCCACACCTTTCCCTGCTGTGTGCAGGTAAACAATAGCATGCCCATCCCTTTCCCTGCTGTGTCCAGGTAAACAATACCATGCCCACACTTTCCCTGTTGTGTCCAGGTAAACAATACCATGCCCATCCCTTACTGCTGTGTCCAGGTAAAAATACCATGCCCACGCCTTTCCCTGTTGTGTCAGGTAAACAATACATGCCCATCCTTTCCCTGTGTGTCCAGTAAACATACCATGCCCATCCCTTTCCCTGCTGTGTCCAGGTAAACAATACCATGCCCATCCCTTTCCCTGCTGTGTCCAGGTAAACAATACATGCCCATCCCTTTCCCTGCTGGTCAGGTAAACAATACCATGCCCACACTTTTCCCTGCTGTGTCCAGGTAAACAATACCATGCCCTCCCTTTACTTGCTGTGTCCAGGTAAACAATACCATGCCACGCCTTTCCCTGTTGTGTTCAGGTAAACAATACATGCCCATCCCTTTCCCTGTTGTGTCCAGGTAACCATACCATGCCCATCCCTTTCCCTGCTGTGTGCAGGTAAACAATACCATGCCCACTCCTTTCCCTGCTGTGTCCAGGTAAACAATACCATGCCCATCCTTTTCCCTGCTGTGTGCAGGTAACCATACCATGCCCATCCCTTTCCCTGCTGTGTCCAGGTAAACAATACCATGCCCATCCCTTTCCCTGCTGTGTCCAGGTAAACAATACCATGCCCATCCTTTTCCCTGCTGAAGGTAAACAATAGCATGCCCATCCCTTTCCCTGCTGTGTGCAGGTAAACAATAGCATGCCCATCCCTTTCCCTGCTGGAAGGTAAACAATACCATGCCCATCCTTTCCGCTGTGTCCAGGTAAACAATACCATGCCCATCCCTTTCCCTGCTGTGTCCAGGTAAACAATACCATGCCCATCCCTTTCCCTGCTGTGTCCAGGTAAACCATACCATGCCCATCCCTTTTCCCTGCTGTGTCCAGGTAAACATACCATGCCATCCCTTTCCCTGCTGAAGGTAAACCATACCATGCCCATCCCTTTCCCTGTTGTGTCCAGGTAAACAATACCATGCCCATCCCTTTCCCTGCTGTGTGCAGGTAAACCATAGCATGCCCATCCCTTTCCCTGCTGTGTCCATGTAAATAATACCATGTCCCTCCTTTCCCTGCTGTGTCCATGTAAACAATACGATGCCCATCTCTTTCCTGCTGTGTCCAGGTAAACAATACCATGCCCACACCTTTCCCTGCTGTGTCCCGGTAAACAATACCATGCCCATCCCTTTCCCTGCTGTGTCCAGGTAAACATACCATGCCCGTCCCTTTCCCTGCTGTGTCCAGGTAAACTATACCATGCCCACACTTTTCCCTGCTGTGTAGGTAAACCATACCATGCCCATCCCTTTCCCTGCTGTGTCTAGGTCACACTGTGTCTGAAGCCGCCAAGCTGTGTAACTACATGCATTTCCGGGAAGCCGTGGCGCTGCACCAGAAGTCTCTGCTGCAGAAAGCCAACCTGGACAAGGCCTTGGACTTCATGGACGCCCTTGAGGAGGACATCCCGCGAGGTTAGTGTCTGGAGCCATGTACATTGCCGTGTCATGGTGGGAAGAAGCTCTAAGGCGAACTTGACAGCAGAAGGTCTTCAGAGAACAAGCCTTCCTCAGACGAGGGTTTTGTCCCTGAACTCCTTACTCTCTAAGGGAGCCGGCTGCTTCCAGGTCATGATTTCTAAATGCCCTTCTGCTGTTATAGATAGTTTTGAAAATGCCAGGATTCGAACCGGTACCTCCTACATGATTGTGTATCACAAGGCCAAGTCGGATTGTGAAAGATGTCTTACCGCATAGCTGCTGGATACCTTTTCTGATTTGGGAAATTGTATCCTTATGGAGATCACTTTTGCTTCTCCTCGGTTAGATTCAGGTGGAACTTTTTTCAGCTGCCTCTGCCGTTGTTTCTAGGGTTCTGGCCTTCTTATCAGAAACTAAGAGCTGTTTCATGAGATCATAGGTTGATGAGCATACAAACCCATTGCTTCAAACTTTGTGGTGAACCCGAGCTTGGAAACGAGATTCTCTGAAGCTCCTGCTAGACTGATATGTCTCTTAGTCTTGTAGATGTGAGCTTGTTTCATTCTGTTTTCACATGACTCAGTGGTTTTGATTAGAATGATTTGTTTTGATGAACGTGAGTGGGATACCAGTGCGGGTCTCAGGCCACTCTTTCTGGTGATCTCTGAATGGTTTTCCTTTCCTGGCGGGTCGGCTGTGCACTCCCCATCATCTGCTCTATTCCGCTTCCATGCTCCGGATGTTACAGCTGTTCCAGATCATGATTATACGATGTACAACAGAATTTAGCGTGCAGTCCGTGTGCCATCCAGCACCGTGAAGTGCCACAGCCTCCATCAGTTCAACATGCAGCACCAGCCGTGTCCTGGGATACAGCCGGGGAAGAGTGCTAGCCTTACAGTCAGCGGCGTACAGTTCTGCAGCACGCACTGTATGCTGTAAGATACAGTAGAGAGACTGTACACTGTGTACAGTGCCGG
>CM065717.1:102902386-102914886 GCA_033310375.1 Conus canariensis | reverse complement strand
GTTTACCTATATCGTCTCTGTGGACTGCAAACAGAACGTCAGTTAACGACAGTTTTAGAGATTTATCGATTCTCGATGAAATCAATATTTCTATATTTTTCCAAAATTTGTTGACTGGAGGACAGTAGAAAAAGAAATGTTCAATAAAATCAATTTCATCTGTACAGTTATCACACTTGTTAGTTTCTGATACTTTCATTTTTTGCAAAAGGATATTAGTCGGGTAAATGTTGTGGTTTATTTTCCATTGTAGTTCATGCAGCCTAACCTCTTTTGTAGATGTTCTTGGTGTTAGCCATATGTGTTCGTCTACTTCAAAGTCGAGTTTTCTACCCCAAAAGTCCTTGCCGTTTGCAGTAACGTTACTCAAATTCCTTTGCTCCAGCAACTTTTTAAAAATTTCTTTTGGTTTTGTGTTAAACAGATGGGCTTCGCAGTCAGCAGAGTAAACATTGTCAAGAGTAATATTGTTTTCATAAATCCACTCCAGCCATGATGATGGGAGAGCGTTTCGCAGAGCATTGTATTCAAAAATTGTATTTGCATTACGATCTCCTAAAACTGTCTCCACTTCATTGAGATTAAGCAGTCTATTTTCAGTAATGTGCACAATGTCTCTGACAAACTGTATTCCCTTTTCTTTCCATTCTTGAAAATATAATATATTGCCTTTATATTTTATCAACTCTTTATAAAATAATATTTGATCTAAAAAGTTACTTGGTGTTATTTCTTCTGTCTTGGTTTTCCTCTTATTATTCAAATAAATGGTAACTACATTTCTCCAAAATTCATTGTCTATTCGTTCAATTTGCTGCAACTGCGTTGCATTACAGTTAAGCTTAAATATGCTATCATTACTAATTATTTTGTTTAAGTGCCACTTCGGAATCTTACTCCAATTTTCGTCTGTCGCAGGAAACAATTTCCCTGCCCATTGCAAATACATACAGTTTTGCAGTTCCATAACGTTAACCATTTTTAAACCTCCTGAGTTATAGTCTGCTTCCATTACTTTCCTTTTCACTTTTTCGAATGCTTTCTGATTACTGTGTTTCTTTTGCCAAACAAATTTATATAACATCGTATTTATCTTCTGCAAGACTCCATATGGAATACCAATTGACTGCATTACAAAGACTAGTTGACTAACCAAAAAAATGTAATAACTGTTATTTTGCCATGAATGCTGATGTCTCGTTTGCTCCAGGTCTTTATTAGTTTTTCTATGGTTTCAACTCTGCCTTTCCAGTTTTCTTCAATGTTTTTGGCCATTTTATCTTTTTCAAAATAAATTCCAAGTATTTTTATTCTTTCAACTATAGAGAAAGGCAGATGTTTTCATTTATTTTCCTGCCCATTCTTATAGCTTTGGTTTTATTCATATTTAACTTAAGACCAGAGAACTTTTCGAATGCTTTCAGAATATTCAAAGATTCAATCATGTCATTTTTGTTATCTAAGAATAGGGTGGTATCATCAGCGAGTTGTTTTATCTTAATATACTGCTCATTTGCACGGTGCCTTGTTGGCACTTGGATACCTGTTACTTCACTTTTTCTAATCTTTGCAGCCAAGAGCTCCACAGCTAAAACAAACGCTAAAGGGGAAAAGGGACAGCTTTGCCTTATTCCACAAGTTACATTAAATGGCTCAGACAACCAGCCTCCATGGTTGATACAGCTTTGGTTACCATTTGTTAAAATGTGTACCCATCTTTGGAAATCGGTCCCAAATCCTAATACTTTGACGTAAAGATTTTTTTTTTTTTTATATGGAGTCAAAGGCTTTTTCATAATCTATAGCTAATAAGTACCCTGCCTTTCCGGTTTTATTTAAATAGTTGATGACATCATCGATGGTTCTTAGCACTGTTGCTGTATTTCTTCCCTTTATGTATCCAACTTGATCTTCGTTAACCAAGTTATGGATGACTTTACCTAGTCTTTCTGAGAGTACTTTTGCCAAAATTTTATAATCAGAATTTGTAAGAGTGATGGGTCTCCAGTTGTTAAGTTTATCTCTATCTAAGTCTTTACCTTTGTGAAAAAGAGTTATAATGCCTTGCCGTTGTGTAAATGAGAGGCTTCCACTGTTAAAGGATTCAATAAAGGAGTTAGTGACAACATTGCCTAATTTTGACAAAAAAAAACTTGTAAAACTCGGTTGTTAAGCCATCGCTTCCTGGAGCAGAGCCATTTTTCATCTTCTTGAGAGCAGATGTCGTCTCTTCTAATGTCACTATGCGTTCACATATTACTGCGTCATTTTCTTCTAACTGTCTTATTTCTGCATTTTCAATAAAAAATGTCGGCAGCTTCTTCTACATTCGATGCTTCAGTATTCTGGGCATATAACTGTTTATAAAATGCAATTTGTTCTTGCATTATTTCTCTTTGGTCAATAATTATGTTACCTGTCTCTTTACACAGTCTTGCAATAATCCTATTTCTACTACGTGCCTTTTCTAAACTACAAAAATATTTTGTATTCTTTTCTCCTTCTTCTATCCATTTAAGTCTGCATCTTACTTGAGCGCCTCTAGCTTTGTAAGCCTGCAAAATCTCTAGGTTCTGTTTTACTGTCATAAAGCGTTTATTAATATTTTCGTTTTGGAGATCGCTGGCGAGCTCTTTTTCTAGACTTTGTAGCTTTGACTGTAATATTAGAGATTCATTTCTTTTCTCACAAGCCAGATTTTTCCCGAAATCGATACAAAATTTTCTTATTTCAACCTTACACATTTCCCATTTTTCTAAATAATTCAGACCTTCATTGTCTAAAAGAAATGTATCTAACATATCATTCATTTTTTGTACAAACAGAACATTTTTAAGGTAATTATTGTTGAATCTCCAGTACCCTGGTCCCCGGATGAAGTCATTCTCATTCAGTTCAAGGACAACGGCCTTATGGTCAGAATTCGGAACAAAAAAATGTTCACACAAAGTACAAAAACGCAAAATGTTATCAGAAACAAAACAATAATCTAATCTGCGCGCAATAAATGGGTTAAGACGAATCCATGAGGCATCTTTTTCTTTTGGATGATAAAGTCTCCAGGCATCTGTTAAATCTAATGTATTAATAACATGCTGAAAACTGGCAGTTTCCGATCTGTCGTGGGGTTGACCCGCCACTATGTCGAGGTCACTGTTCAGAGTGCAGTTAAAATCACCAAGAATAATTAAATCTTCGTACTCCATAGAATTGAAAATTTCAATCAATTTTCGATAATATATGATTTTTTCCTTTGTGTTGTTGGGTACATAAATATTGGCAACCATTATATTATAGTATTCGTTTACCACTGAAATGACTAAGATTCTGTCTTGTGCAAGCTCTAACTTAACATTTCCCTTAAAGTATTTTGAAATCAAAATAACTTCTCCTCTGCTTTTCTTCGTTCCCTCATTGAAAAAAAATAATTCCACCCCATTGCTTTTCCCATTCATTTACATCTCTGTTTGTTATGTGACATTCTTGTAAGCAAATAACATCAAAACGTTTTTCTTTGAAATATGCAAACAATGATTTCCTTTTAAACCTGTTTTTTTTAAACTCCTAACGTTTAGTGAAACAATATTGATTTTATCCATGGTGAGAAAAGTTCAGTTTATTTAATTAATCATTGGCAATTTCAATCAGATAAACACTGTTCAAACTCATAGTCCATAATACATTTCCAGGCCATTGTCCGTTGGTAGTCATGAATAGCAAACCTGATCTATTTCCCCCGATCAGCCGGTGTGGACTCTGACTCACAGTCCACAAAATCTGCTGTCAACGAGCCATCCGACCCACGGTCACAGCGCCGATACTTTTCTGCTCCCCCTCCCGGGCTGTGTCGGTGTCTGGACAGGCGCCGCTTGCTGGGGGTAGCTGACCTGTTGCGGGGAGAGCGGTCCAGGGAGGACAGGAGGGTGGTTTGACGGGACAGAGGACGCCGTCTGTCATTCCCGTCGACAGACTTGCTAATGGACTGTACTGTTTCACTGGTGCTAAGATTTTCTTTGACACCAGTCTTTTTAACACCATTCTTTTTACCGTTTGCCTGTCTGCTAGTTTACATTCGACGTCACCTCTTTTATGTCCTGTTTGCCCACACTGTCTACATACAATGTCTCCTGAGCACTGTGAGACTGGTGATCTGGCTTCAGACAGCGTGAACACATGACTTTTTTCTGCTGTTTTTGTTCTCTGTGGAACAATTTAGCTGTAAAAATGCTGACTTTCACAAATTTATCAAGAGGAGTAGAGGGGACAGTTATGAAAACAAACCTGCGACCCGTTACAAATCGAGTCAATTTGTTGTCTGCGTCGCGAGCTCTCTCCATCTTAATGTCTGATCTCAGTTCGCAACCGAGCTTGACAAGTGAATGCTCGATTTCCGAGTCTGCGACCGAGATTGGGATGTTGTCAATCCACAGTTTTGTAGAGGGCTTTTCCTCACCTATATCGCTGTGGAGGGCATAGGGGTTAGTACTGCATACCTGTAGCGTAGTATCCCTCATCCGCATACCTGGACAAGGATTGCCATCCGTGCCTCCTTGGTGGCAGGGTAAATACGCCACAAGCTGCCAATGTTCTGAGCTCCGATGATCGAGCCCTGGCCAGCTACTCGTTCCGCCGCCAAGCACATTTCCAGTACGGACGGCCGATTCTTGTAGTGATCCGGAATGTTCTTTGATTTGAGAAAAACGGGAGTTACTGTAGAAAAAGCTTGCATTTTCAACGAATACACTGGAACGTCAGGAAAAAAGAAAAGACGCTGTCACGGTTAGCGCGTGTGGGCAAAGCGTACGACCGAGTTCACACCTCAGATTCGGACCGTTGAGAGCGTGGCAAAATACGTCCGCACACGTCGAGCGACACTCCCACCGTAGCATACAGTTCAGTCTCTGCCGTACAATGCAGTCAGTAGCATACAGTTCAGTCTGTGCCGTACAATGCAGTCCGTAGCATACAGTTCAGTCTGTGCCGTACAATGCGGTCTGTAGGATACCGTTCAGTCTGTGCCGTACAATGCAGTCCGTAGCATACAGTTCAGTCTGTGCTAAACAATACTAAAGGAACCATATAGTCTGAATCATACTAAAGAGTCTGTGGCGAACTACATAGTCCTGTATCATAACATAAACTCTATACCATACTATACAGTCTGTGCCATACGACGTAGTCCACATCATACATTGTTGTATGTGCCATAAAATACAGTCTGTGACATAATTGTAGTACCATGTCATAGAACACAGTTATGCCGTGCAATACAGTTCGAGTCATACAGTGCAGTCTGCATCATACAGTACAGGCTGTGTCCTACCATACTATACAGCCAGTGCCATACATTACAGTATGTGCGTTATAGTGTAGTATGGTAGAATGCAAGTTAGGGAATGCCGTTCAGCGACATACCATACATGTAGGTTCAGCATTTATGGGTGACAGCCGTTGCCTGCAGACTTTAAAACGCCTCCTCTCTTTTTAGAATCAAGCTTGGGGCCAGTCTTAATGAACAATGAATACTTACGGGGTTTTCTTGTCTGTGAAAGATTTGTTGGGGCAAAGGTGCCCTCGAAAAGGAATTTTGAAAATATTGCTCATCTTCATTGTCTCAACAAACAAGGCAGTCCACGTGTATTTTAAAATACTTTTGTGTCATGTCTCCGTTAGATATCGATTGGATCATGGTCATCATCATCATCATCATCATCATCATCATTGTTACTATTATGATGATGATGATGATTATTATTGTTATCATTATTATCATCATCATTATCATCATTACCATCATCATTATCATTGATATTATTTTTATTCCTATTTTCCCCTTTTTGTCAAGTTAAAATTGTAGCGTATACAGATTATGTGTATGACTGACAACCATGCCACTGTTGTAATGAAATCTCCAGCACACTGTCCTCTTTCAGCGCACTTGTGAACTCTGATTATTTGATTAAAAACTGAAAAGGGTAAAAAAAAAAATTAAAAAAAAAAAAAGTGTTCATGCAAGATCTGGTCTGGCACCCCTCGGGATATTGAATGCCAGCTGTATCTGTCAATTCTGTTCCGATAAATCTCTTCCAAAATGGTCATTACAGGCAACAGAAGTTTTGAAAAATGTTAGTACCAGGTGCACGTTTTTGTGGGCTGTGTCAGTTTATGACATAAACCAGTGTGTTACTAGACGTGAAATGTCCTTGGTACCGCAGAGACATTTAGAAAGAGAGAAGAATGCGAGCCTTTATCTTCTTCTTCTGGACGACGTGCGCCGTCGGAAAGTTAGGAGTAAACTCAATTTGTTTTTTCAAGAAAACTGACACCACAGTGAATTATGGGGTGGGGAGTTGGGGGTGGGGCATAGTGCGACGACACTTTGTGTCGGGAGTAGGCCTGCCTCTGTGTGTGTGTGTGTGTGTGTGTGTGTGTGTGTGTGTGTGTGTGTGTGGTGTTCGTGCGTGCGTGCGTGCGTGTGTGTGTGTGTGTGTGTGTGTGTGTGTGTAGTGTTCGTGCGTGCGCGCGCGCGCGCGCGTGCGCGTGTGTGTGTGAAATGTTCGTGCGTGCGTGTGTGTGTATGTGTGAAGTGTTCGTGCGTGGTGTGTGTGTGTGTGTGTGTGTGTGTGTGTGTGTGTGTGTGTGTGTGTGTTTAAGTGAAGACGCCGCGACACATCATTCAGGTTTTTTTTTTTGGTTTTTTTTTTTGAACAGTGTTCCATTGTTCATTGTGACTAAAGCCACGGTGTGTCCGTTACAACGTTGTTTAGGGTTCCTGCGTGCTATGACTTCACCACCCCGTCTAGACAGGCATGTGCGACTGATTGATCAAATTGAATTTATTGCAAGCGTGACGGGCTAGAGGTGATTTGATCTTGCGGCCTGTAACCGCTAACCGAGGAGGTCACTAAGTCCATTACATGATCCCCGCCCCCATCCCACCCTTTTATTTTCCTTTTTGTCATTGCGTAGACGACATCTGACCAGTTTGAATGAAGCTTAGTGTGTGTCATGTGGATTGTGTGTCTTCTTTTTATAGCAGAAAGAATGCAGTTAGACTGACTTTGGGCACCATTAATGTCTTTTTATTTTATAGCATCTCAGCAGAAAGAATGCAGTTAGACTGACTTTGGGCACCATTAATGTCTTCTTTTTTTATAGCATCACAGCAGATAGAATGCAGTTAGACTGACTTTTGGCACCATTAATGTCTTCTTAGAACATCACACCAGAAAGAATACAGTTAGACTGACTTTGGGCACCATTAATGTCTTGTTTTTACAGCATCACAGCAGATGTAATGCAGTTAGACTAACTTTGGGCACCATTAATGTCTTTTTAGGGCATCACAGCAGAAAGAATGCAGTTAGACTGACTTTGGGCACCATTAATGTCTTCTTCTTAGAACATCACAGCAAAAGAATGCAGTTAGACTGACTTTGGGCACCATTGATGTCTTGTTTTTACAACATCCCAGCAGAAAGAATGCAGTTAGACTGACTTTGGGCACCATTAATGTCTTCTTCTTAGAACATCACAGCAGAAAGAATGCAGTTAGACTGACTTTGGGCACCATTAATGTCTTCTTAGAACATCACAGCAGAAGAATGCAGTTAGACTGACTTTGGGTACCATTAATGTCTTCTTAGAACATCACAGCAGAAAGAATGCAGTTAGACTGACTTTGGGCACATTAATGTCTTCTTTTTACAGCATCACAGCAGATAGAATGCAGTTAGACTGACTTTTGGCACCATTAATGTCTTGTTTTTACAGCATCACAGCAGATAGAATGCAGTTAGACTGACTTTGGGCACCATTAATGTCTTCTTCTTAGAACATCACAGCAAAAAGAATGCAGTTAGACTGACTTTGGGCACCATTAATGTCTTGTTTTTACAACATCCCAGCAGAAAGAATGCAGTTAGACTGACTTTGGGCACCATTAATGTCTTCTTCTTAGAACATCACAGCAGATAGAATGCAGTTAGACTGACTTTGGGCACTATCAATGTCTTTTTAAAGCATCACAGCAGATATAATGCAGTTAGACTGACTTTTGGCATTATTGATGTCTTCTTTTTAGAGCATATAGCAGAAAGAATGCAGTTAAACTAACCCTGGGCACCATTAATATCTACTATTTAGAGCATTATAGTAAATAACCGATAGACTTTGGGCACCATCGATGTCTTCTTTTTAGAGCATTACAGAAGAAAAACGAGCAGATAGACTAGCTTTGGGCACCATCAGTGTCTTCTGTTTAGAGCATCATAGCCGAAAGAGCACAGGTAGATGAACTGAACTATGTACCATTGGAAATGAGGTGTGTAAAACTTTAACATAAATGAATAAGCAAATAAAGAACAAACAAACAAAAACAACAAGAACAACGATTACCAAGAACATAAAGGGGGAGGGGAGAAAAGAGAAAGAAATCTGTTCAAGACATCAACAGACCCCTCTGCTGTCTTGGACAAGAGCAGCAGAAATCCTGCCGGAATGTACGAGAGCCAAACAGACCCCCACCCCCTCCCCTGTGGTCTCACACGAGGAGCTCCCCCTTCCCCCGGATCACCGGATTTCACCGGCTTCCTCACCACACCACTGTGCTGTACAGGACCGAGCCTTTCCCATGGAGACCGGGGAGCTGTTGTGTTAGTGGGGATGGTAGTGTGTGGAGGATCAGTGGTAAATGTAAAAGAAGTCTGGCTTCCAGAGACTCAGACTTCTAGATGGAAGACTCGTAGAAAGCCATTACCCCAGTGTCTGATCGGCCGAATACAGCATGTAGACAGATAGTCTTTGGTAAGTCAACACCCCAGTGTCTAACTGGGAGAGTCCGGCCTTCAGCTCGAAGACTCTTTGAAAATAACAAACAAGTAGGATAACTCTTGCTGCCATGAGGAAATAACTACAGTTCCAAACCTTCAGACGAATGCTGCTTACGACACTAAATCGCGTAGCAGAAATGACACCACAGAGCACACAGGAGAAATAAAGAAGACATCCCCAGTTATTTGGTCATGGGCGAGTTACCGTACTTGTTAGTTATTTGCTGTTTGCTGTCCCTGCCTCGTTTCAGATTTCCTTTCAGCTCTTTGAAAGTCATCAGCCCAGTGTCTAATCGGGGAAGTCCAGCTGTCAGTTGGATAACCCTGAGACAGTCACCGCTCTCATTACCGTTAAGAGTAATCTGCCTTCTAATTAGGTGGGTCCAGCTTTCAGTCGGTCAATGTTTGAAAAGCTCACTCTCCAGCATCAGCTTGTTTTCCATTGAGGCTGAGAATGATCTGGCTTCTAATCGGTTGAGTCTGGCTTATGGTTGGATAAATTCTTGGAACACTGTCATCCTGACGGCAAGAGGGGCAAGAGTAGTCTGCCTTCAAACCAGGCTGGTCCAGCTTCAGCGTCATTGTCGTGGTGAGGAGAGCGGGGGGGGGGGGGGGGGGGGGGGGGGGGGAAGGGGGGGGGGGCGGTAGCGCGGGGACATTATGCGTTTTTTGTACAGGTGGTGGATGCATTGGTTGTTTCGGACTTGCTTCTGGAGTTGTGGTTTGGACTTGGGATGGGGGGAAGTGCTTATAATCTGATACATAAACTTACTGTTATGCTTATTTGTGAGCAACGGTATAGATGGGGGGAAGCGCTTATAATCTGATACATAAACTTACTGTTATGCTTATTTGTGAGCAACGGTATAGATGGGGGGAAGCGCTTATAATCTGATACATAAACTTACTGTTATGCTTATTTGTGAGCAACGGTATAGATGGGGGGAAGCGCTTATAATCTGATACATAAACTTACTGTTATGCTTATTTGTGAGCAACGGTATAGATGCTTTCATACACACACCTTTTCTCTGTAGAATTTTTATCTCCCCTCAGCCGTTCATTCCCTTATCACAGGCGCAGAATGGCCTTGCATAATAGTTCTGTTTTCGTTCTCTCTCTCTCTCTCTCTCTCTCTCTCTCTCTCTCTCTCTCTCTCTCTCACATCACACACACACACACACACACACACATATATATATATATATATATATATATATATATATATAAGTAGGCACTCACCCAGTGGGTGCTGGGCCCTGCATTGTATGTGATATAAAACCCTCCACATCCTTTGATACCTAACCATGTTCTTCAAAATCTCTTCAATTGTTGTCATCATATTCACATTTATAGGCCTACACACACATGGCAAGGGGCAGAAGGAGAGGGATGGACAGACCCATCTAACCTTTGTGGATTTAACCCCTGTGTATTCTTTCCCGGTGAAATGATAGTGAACGCCCACAGTGACAGTGTGCCTTGGTGGCGTGTGGTGAGGGAGGAACAAGGAGATCTTATAAACATGCCACACTGACTCATCAGAATGAGGAAACATGAAGACGGTCCGTGGAAATGCCCGGTGTGACATGCCAGCATTATGTGAGAAAAAACCCAGTCATTAGAACCAGAGCACGGCGCGTCACCAAGTGAGTCACCGAGTCCGACTTCCCGCTCCTGTTGCTAATCGACATCCACGACATTATGAAATGTACCTTTGACGGAAACATGGTGGTGGTAGATCAGTCATCACCATGTGTGGTGTACCAACATAGTTGAAAGCGTTCTTTCTCACGTCATCACCACAACCATTTTGATGGAAATGAGTTCTGTGAGTGTGAAAATCAACGCCAGACAGACAGACAGACAGGCGGAACAAAGGACACGATGATTACACCAGACAACTTCTGTAGGGGAGATAATTGGTGTCAGGGCGACAATAATGTGCCATCAGATTAGATACAAATTGTTGCGGCTGCCGGGACCGTGTGTGCCGTAACACAGGCAACAGTGTCCCATTTGGCTACGTCACGCAGCCTCCTCACAGACCCACGGCTCTCACACTGATTCACAGACACCGGGCGCCATTGTGTGGCCTGCTATTTTGGTTTTGCTGAGATTGATCATGAGACTGAACAGAAGTAGTAGTTCGTGAAAGGGACGTAAACGACGACGAAGAAGAAAGCATCTGACCCGACAAAGGACGTTCTTGGCAAGTTGTTTGAAAATCAAGCACAGAGGCCTTCCAAGGGAGAGAATTCATATGATTTGACAGGTGATCAAAAAAATTTGGTCAGGTTGTGTGAATGTCAAGCACAGAGGCCTTCTAGGGGAGAGAATATTATATGAATTGACAGGTGATCAAAAAGATTTGATCAGGTTGTTGGAATGTCAAACACAGAGGCCTAGGGGAGATGAGTTACGTTATTTGACAAGTGATCAAAGATCTGAGCAGGTTGTTTGAAAATAAAATACAGAGACCGTCCAGGGAAGACAATTTACGTTATTTGTCAAATGATTAAAGATTTAACACAAAAAATTGAATTAATTTAATGATAAATTAATGATAAAACAAATATCTAAGGATCATTTTACGTTGATTGTGAAAGCAAATTTTTATTTTACAACTTTTAAACAAAAATGAATAAAAATCATGGTCGTATATGTTGTACCCAGTAAAATGGAAGTTTTACACACACACACGCACACACACACACACACACACACACACACACACACACACACACACACACACACACACACACACACCGTCCACGCCCGCATACATGGGCAGTAATCAAGCTCGTTCCTAGACTGTTGTATGCTTTAACAGAAATGATTTTTAAAGATTATTTCCAAAATATGGCTGTAAATTAATGTAAACAGATTGCATAGACCTACAGTGCAATTTGAAGACTTGAAAACCGATAATAAATGAAACAAGCGAACAAAATCCACTGTACAATTCTGAAGACTTCAGAAGAATAGATCGTCAGGAGAAATTACTCAGTGCCATGTTCGTTGACTGTTCCACACTGTTAGGTCATTCGAGTATGCACTGGTACAGAAATAAACTCTTAAGTAATACATTTTAAAATACACACTCTCTGCCGTACTGGAGAGCAATTGTTTTTATGCTTTTTACAACTTGACAAGAAATCACAATAACCAAAAATAATTAGTTTCTCAATAAGCTCTAGAAAAGAAAACGATAATTCTTTTGAGTTTTCTCCACTATTGCAGCGAAAGTGATAGATGTGTTATCATGTCTTAGTGTACAGAATTAAAAGTTCTTTAGCATAGTACGCGTTAAGGCTGTAGAAACCTGGATGCAGTTTGCAGATATATTCACCAATAGCAGTAAAATCCACACCTCAAACATTCCCACTCTCACAATAGTTCACACATCCAAGCTTTCGCGAGGCTTCATCAGGGAGGGGGTTTAATAGGGATTTTGTATGTGTACGATCGTCTGCTCTCTCTTAAGTTCTGCTATTAACGACCATTACATATAGAAAGAGACAGGCATATCTATCTATCATTATCGTATGTTGATATGCAATGTTTTCTTTCATGTATTTAGATACCTTTCCTTTTAGGACTGGATGAAAAAAAAGCTACTGACTTTGAGTTTATTCCTTTTACCCAATAAACATCTCTCTCTCTCTT